>JAUPFN010000016.1:16758385-17000885 GCA_036924255.1 Apodemia mormo | reverse complement strand
CGTGTTGGTCCCGGCCTCCTTTGAAGAATAGGCCAACTGCCGTTCTGCCAGACAGGTCGTAAAAAGCGACCGATTGGCTATCGAGTCACTACCATCGTGGCTACTAGGTGGTAGAGTTCTGCATTATCTCGCCCGGGTCTGGTACCACCGCCATACCTATTCCTGCCGCAATAGCGTCAGTGCTTGTTACTGTCGTGTTTCGGTTTAGATGACAGGGTAGCCGGTAAACTTATACATGTGGCATTAGACCTGGCCACAAGATAGCAATGCACCACAGACGACGGTTGACTCTTACCATCGTGTGCATGTCGCTGTCGTGTTCCGGTTTGGAGGGTAAGGTAGCCGGTAAACTTATGCATGTGGTATTAGACCTCGCCACAAGATAGCAACGCACCATTAACACCTTTGGTGTCTATAGGCGATGGTTGACTGTTTCCATCAGGAGACCCCTCTGCTTGTTTGCTATCTTATGATATAAAAAAAAACCTATGACCGCCCCGTTGGTTGAGCGGTTAGCGAACCTAAATACGAATCGATGGGACTCGGGTTCGATTCCCGATAGGGACAAACATTTGTGTGATAAACGTTTGTATTTCTGGGTCTAGGGGTTTATTATGTGTCATTAACTAACAACCATAACACAAGCAAATAAATTGTTTACATTTGGGGTTAAATCATTATAAAAAAAAAAAAACTATTCCTGCTGCAATAGCTGCAGCGTTTGTTAATGTCGTATTCCGGTTTGAAAGATCAAGTATCCGTTAAACCCATGTAGCACTACTATTCTACCTCACGGATAGCGTACATCGTCTTCTATAATGTTAATGGTCGGCATTTGGTGATTAAAATTTAAAAAAACTACATATTCTGCTTTGATGAAAAAGGTGATATAGCAAGAAAGTTATCTGTTTGTTTGCAATACTAATATACATATTAAAAAAAAGTTAAAAATAAAATCAAAGAATCTAACCCATCTCATGATATGCGTGGAGCAAACTTCACTCTACCAACGAAGCAGATAATAATTCTTAGACTGATATAAAATTACCATTCCTGAGCCTTAAAAAGCATAAAAAGCTGTTGAACTATTCCTGAGCTTTAGAAAAAGCATTGTTGATTACAAACAGCAATTAATAATCGTTAAAACGAACACTTATACGTGTCGTTATCATCGCGACTACTAAAATGAAAGAATTTTCGGCGACACAGAGTTTACAAAGGCGAGAATACGACTATTAATTATTAACTATTAATTACGATCGGCTACACTCACGTCTAATCGGCATATGTTCCGACTAGTTTTGGACACCTATATTAGGTCCTCCCTCAGGTGAGTAGACGTTCGCTCGGTAGCGTCTCGTGTGGAATTGCGGGCGGTAGCTCGTCGTGCGCGTAGAATACGACTGATCCTGTTGTATTCTCGCCTTTGCAATATCAGTGTTTAACTCTAATGTCTACTGACTTTAAGGGTAGAGCATCCTGGTTACGCATGTAGCTAAGGACGGATCTAGGGGGGTCAGGGGAGGTCATGACCCCCCTAGGAAGGGGTCTAGGTATCGACTTATTATTGCAAACCAAAAATAAGCCTATAATGACTGAACCTCAAATATATGACTCCTCCCCCACGACCCGAAGGCTGGATCCGCTCTTCCATGTAGCTTTATATGTGCCGCAACTGCGACTGATGCTGTGTTGATATATTAAAAAACATCAACATCAATAACATCTTTGGTAACTAAAAATAAAGGTATATGTTACCGTCAGGAGCGTAGCTTGCTTGTTTGCTATCCATTAGAATGTACTGGATTGGAAGAAAATAACTTATATAATAAAACTTGCGAAAGTTTCTCGTGCTTTACAGTTTGCTCACTAACTTTTACAATACCTGAATCTATTTTGCTCCTTTTCTCTTTTACAAAGCCTTGTCAGTCAGCAAAGTATATTTGGTGTCACTTGAGTCCTATAAGTTATCGATCTTTTCTATATTCGTAACTTTCCGATATGTAGTTTAAATCATTTTCAGAAAAAATAAATTAATAAAAAGCGAAAAGTCAATTTTATACTTACATCAAAGCGATGCGCTTTGCGAAGATAACGGTGTGTTTATTTCAAACCCCAAATAAAGCAGCAGAAGGGCGGAATGGGCCGAAATAGAGAATGAAAAATTGTATGCTAGTATTGATAACGTTACTTAACTGTCAAAAGTCACCTCTGTGGTCTAGTGGTCCGGTGTTAGAGTTGACCATAGGTCCAAAATTTAATTACCGGATCAGGTAATTTAAAAAAAGGTGTTTTTTGTTTTCTGATAAAAAAAAAAACCTTGCCTGGGATTGGAAAAGTGCCCGGTTTGACAATAGGCTTGCCGCCTATCACATTGTGGGACTAAGTATTTTCGGCTAATCGTGGGTGCACTAATGTACTTCTGCCTATTCAGGGATACGAGCGTGAAGATACTAACTACTCAACTGTTACTCAACTCGCGGGCAAAGTAGTGTGGGTCAACTAGTAGGTATTTTTTTTTTATATCATAAGATAGCAAACAAGCAGATGGGTCTCCTGATGGAAAGAGTCAACCATCGCCTATAGACACCAAAGATGTTAATGGTGCGTTGCTATCTTGTGGCGAGGTCTAATGCCACATGCATAAGTTTAGGTACATAATATAAAGTGAAAGGGACATAATTCCTACTGGGTATTCCATGACACATACCGTTTTTTTTCAAACTTATTTTTTATGATTATCAACTAGGGCTACCTGTCTGTAATGAATGTGATTATTAATGTAAAATTAAGTGATATCGTAAATAAAGTGATATCATTTTTTATAATTTCCGAGCTACTACTTATATTCCATCATTTTACAATGAAATTTGTATTTAAATTAGTATATATTTCTTTGTAAACTTTGTTAAAGCAGGATGAAAAAAGATATTTAGGCCAGGGACTGTAATGGTTAAAGTTTTAAGTTTATAATAGCCTAGCAACAATTCAATTGTCAATTATCATTAAAGACTAATAGCGTTTTAGCGACAGAACCAATTACTCTCGCTCGCATACCAACGGCATTATACAGACCTTGGAAGCGGGCAGACGGTGACCTTTAAAATATGCCAATCTGTAATGAATGTTAACATAAAATTAATTTCTTAGTATCAATAAATGGATTAATGTAATACTAGCTGACTCGCGCAGCTTCGCCTACGAGTATATAAACATGGGAATTTTATCTTTTATACTATTACTAGCTGTTGCCCACGACTTCGTCCGCGCGGACATCGTTTACTCCGCACAGCTCCTCCCCCGTAGATGATAGCGTGATAATATGTAGCCTATATGTTGACCCGACCTGTTAGTAATATTCATGCAAAATTTGAAGTAAATCCATGCAGTACTTTTTGAGTTTACCCCGGACATACATATAGACAAACAGACAACAGACAAACAGACAAACAGACAAACAGACAGACAGACAGACAGACAGACAGACAGACAGACGGACGGACGGACGGGCGGACGGACGGACGGACGGACGGACGGACGGACGGACGGACGGACGGACGGACGGACGGACGGACGGACGGACGGACGGACGGACGGACGGACGGACGGACGGACGGACGGACGGACGGACGGACGGACGGACGGACGGACAGACAGACAGACAGACAGACAAACAGACAGACAGACAGACAGACAGACAAACGGACAGACAGACAGACAAACAGACAAACAGACAAACAGACAAACAGACAACCAGACAAAAATTCTAAAAGCCATATTTTTGGCTTCGATATCGATTGCTCAGCTCATCCGGCTAACGTTGTTTTGCTAAATATATTTATAACAGTATTTCTCTACTATATAATGGATGTTACTATACATATAAACCTTCCTCTTGAATCACTCTATCTATTAAAAAACCGCATCAAAATCTGTTGCGTAGTTTTAAAGATCTAAGCATACATAGGGACAGACAGCGGAAGCGACTTTTTTTATACTATGTAGTGATAGACAACAAAAATGTTAGCACTGCGTTGCAATCCATGTGACAGGATGGTTCTTTAAACTGAAACACGACAGTAACAAGCAACAAAGCAATAGCTTCGCAATAGCGAATATTACCTATATTTTCAGTACTAAGCTAACGCGGTGGTAACTAAACCTGGATCATTCATTGTAGAACTCAACCACTAATTCTTCGACAGGAGTTTGCAATCTTATAATATAAAATAACGACCAAGAGCTAATCGGACTTGTTTACGAAGGTTTCCGTAGCAGCGAAATAACGCTATTAATTTAGCTATTTTCACAGCACCAAAAGTACGTTCGTATTTCAACAAGACACTATAAAAACAAATTTATTATCAGCAGCTACCAAAATATTTTATGCAACTATCGAAATTATTCCATATCTCATAAACTGTACATTTTTTTTCTTTTATAAGTATATTTCTATTTTTTTACAATTTTTCATTTGAAGATTCAAAAGTAAGAAAAATATCTCATAAAATATCCCCACAAAAAAAAAAAAAAACCTCCTTACTACTTATCTTTTTTTAAAAGTTAAAAATTGTCAATTACAAAAATCTATCCAATGATACCCGCGGCTATTTTTAAAATTTCAATCATATAGTAACCATAGTCTGGGAGTAAAATAACTGTGTCATACGGGCGGACCGACGGACAGGCAGTCAGACAGTCCGTATGTCACAATCATTTAATTCAAAGACTATGAGTACTGTATAATTGAAATTTCAAAAATAGCCGCCAATTATTTCTGTTGGCTAAGATAGACCTAAGCTATGTAGATTGTACCTGTTTTTTCGTTAAGTATTACTTTTAAAAATGACAATGGAAACAATACATTTTTTAGGTTTAACATGGTAAAGCCTGAGCACTCAATTTTGTTTATTGAATGTCAAAAGGAAGTTAGTATAAAGTTAAATCCCTGATTGTAGGATCACAGCCATTGTCTAGAATACAAGACAGGGTCTAGAATTTCGGATGTCAACTCCTTCTTGACATCTAAGAAATAAAATTGCTTCCTCCTAATTTTGCAGCCCCAAATATATTTTAATGGACTAAACGTGTAAGTTTAAAATTATTAGTAGTGTATGCAGAGTTATATTTTATTACATTACATACAAAATTACCGATTTGTACTAGGTATAAAGCAACGATAGGTCATATCAAACAATGATTGTCTTTTAGGTATGAGTGGAAACCAATTTAAACTACATTAGAAACACTTTTCTCGGATTTAGAAAGCCGTTTCATACAGTTTTGACATTTGCATTTGTGTAACAAAACTGTTCTTACTTAAGTAAAAACAGTTACTGTTGTTTGATACTTATCCACTTGGTTAGGACTGTTCCGCCTGTTAAAAATTTTGGATAAGAAAAAGGCTGAAGGAATATATAATAGTATGTGTCACTACCATAGTGTCTACGAAGTAATAGAGTTCGACAACGTCTCGCCCTGGTTCGGTGTCATTACCTTCCTATCCTACCGCAATAGCGTTAATGCTTGTCACTATCGTGTTCTGGTTTGGAGGATAAGGTAGCTGTAAATAGGCTGTTAGTGTAAACACCGTTATTCTTGAAACCAGTGATTTGGTTTCACTTATAGAACTTAAATTCAATATAAAAATTTTTAAGTAAAATTCCCCATTTTTCCTCAAAATTATTTCACTCTATACAAGTGCATGGAAAAGAGGACGGCGCGCGGGAAATGTCAGCGCTTGATCAGACACCGCAAGCCGCGCGTACATAACATCCATGAATTTACGGACGGACGGTCGGACAGAAACTCTCTTATATTTTTGAAAGAAAATAACGTTTTTATATTTTTAAATTCACATAATCATATTTATAATTAAGTTAACTACCTATGGTTTTAGTGACAACGGTGTATATCCTTACAGCCTGTATATTTATGCATGTTGCATTACCATTCCGCTTCACGAATAGCAATGCGCCATTAACATAATAATTAGTGCTTATAGGCGATTGTTTCTCTTTCCATCAGGAGAGCCATCAGCTTGTTGCTATCTATTATTGTAAAATAATCGGTATTTCTTTCCCATTGTCTGTTTCTTTCCTTTATTCTGAAAATTAAGAATTAAAAATGGAATCCTCAATTGTGACTTCGTTAATTTTGCTGCCATGTTCATGCTGATATACCCAGTACATGCTTTCGTAGAATAGCGTTGATACGCAATACAATACGAATAGACTAATAATCTAAACAATATGTTTTTTGCTCTTATTGCATTAACAAAAACACCAAAAATGTAACATTGCTGTAGGTATAGTGCATCTTGTATCTTCAATAATATTGTCATCAAATAGTCGGCAGATCCTCATTATTAGAATCAAGGTGTGCCACTAGTATTGTGATTGAGGCTTGGCGAGTAGGATAAAAGGCCCATTGCTTTCAAAATTCATTTGTCTGTTCGCTGTGCGTTCCAATACAATTGATCTCATTACAATAAAAGTGATGAAATGTTGTGGGATCGACGAAAAATTGCAAAATTTAATCGAGTATTTCATGTGCAGTAGGATTAAACGGCTGGACCGATTTTTATAATTTTTAACTTATCACAATAATTAAAACAATTTCAAAATTAAGAAAATGAAATTAAAAATTCAAATTAGTGAGTTTAGTTTGTTAAAACCTCTGACGACGTTTGATTATAGTTATATAGGCTATAAATCGCCCCATTTGTTACCTTTTTGGGGATAAAAATATATATTTTTGTTAATCATCATCACATCAGTTCTCATGCAGAGTACTTTTCTTTTATATCATCAAATAGCAAACAAGTAGACAGCTCTTCTGATGGAAGGAGAAACTATCGCCTATAGAAACCAAAGATGTTAATGGTTCGTTGGTTCGTTGCTATCCGTGTGGTGCGATAGAAATGGCACATACATACGTCTACCAGCTACTTCGTCCTCCAAACTGAACACGACAATAACAAGCATTGCCGCTATTGCGACAGACATAGGTAAGGTGGTGGTACCAATTACTTGGGCAAGTCGTTGGGGAATTTCCACATAGTAGTCTCGATGGTAGTGACACGTATAGCCAAACGGTCACCTTTTCTGACTAGCCTGCCAGAACGGCAATTGGTCTATTCTTTAAAGGAGTCCGGGCCAACACGGGGGAAATTTCCCTAAGTACCTAATCAGAGATGTCCATTGTCGTATTTGCCATCTTTCACGGTTATTGCCTGATTATTTTTTTACATGTTTATCTTAGTCACAGATGATTGAATCATTAAAGTTGAAAGTATCTAAGGCTTGGGTAATGCATTACAACCATAGTACAAACTATTGTTATTAGCCATCAACTATTAGTTAAAAGAATCATCACGCCGCCGGTTGGCTTGTTTGGGCAGAGTGTACCAAACGTAAACGTAAGACTTTCCGGTCTATCGCGATTCACCGTTTTGTTGGCTGGCGAAATGAGTGGTTCTTGCTTGCACTTTGCATATTGCTGCATTTCATCTACCTGATAGCGATTATCGCCTATTGCTAGTGGTAACTGAAACCGACAGTGTTAGATGTTCAACCGAAGTACGACGGTGGTAACTGGTAATACACCACCCGCCATACACTAAACTACTAGCATATTATAGTAATTACAAAAAAAGAATGTAAGGAAATATGTTTTTATAAGATAGCCAAAAAGAATGTGGAAAGGGGTGACGATCTCTTATAAACACCAAAGAAATAAATGTTGCATTGTTATCCGTATGGTAGAGATGTACATAATTTTACATTCTACTATTACTCAGACTTTTCTAGTTAGAAAACCTCGACACAAGTATAATAGAATAATTTCTCTCTGGATTTACTTAGTCAGTAACTTTTTTAATTGATTATTATTGATTGATTATTGTTGATTTTTATATAATATTATGTAGTTAATTTAATGTAACAAGACGGTGTGTGTAAATCTAGTTTTATGATTACATATTTCAATAATTGTGTTTACACTTCTTCGGATCAGCTGGAAGAAATCTCTCTCTTGGAGATAAGCTCGCTAATTGTATATATTGTTTTAATTAAGATTGTGTGTATAACTTTTTTTAATCATGGACAATGAAGTATTAAGATATTTTATAGATTCAGGCGTTACTTTGCGGAAATCCTATGTTCAGGCGAAGAAAACAAGTTATTTTGCAATTTTCCGCGAACTTTTAAGTGTACCTTTGCAATGTTACTGAAAAGAAAAACATATAAAAGTGGTGTAAGAAATGGAACAAACTTACCGTAGGTTTGAAAATAATGAAGACCCCAGCGGCACAGTTATCCACCCTCGTCCACCACACTATACCACGACAGCACCAAACACACTTGTACGCTGTACTACTTATATTTGTGCATTCTCGCTTCTCGGGTCTGCTGGTAAACATCTCTTTCAAAGATAAGCTCGCCCTTTCTAGATGTTTTATATAATCTGTTTATTTTATTTTTTAATTTTTATTGTACACAAAATAAGAATTTTATTTTGTGTACAAATTCTGTTTTATTTCATATATATATATATATATATATATATATATATATATATATATATATATATATATATATATATATATATATATATATATATATATATATATATATATATATATATACTGGCATATACTATTATTATATTATAAAGTGTAATTTAGAACTTTCACAACAACCACTACCTAAACCCAAGAAAGACAAAAAAATACACCACGAAGATAATTATCTTGATTGAATATATTTGTTGAAACAGTAAAGATCTACTCCTCTAATTAAATAATACTTTGTTTGGGAAAGTTGTGTCCTTGGAAAATTATGTTTTCCAATTAGCTTGATATAAATTTAATGAAGACAGTCTTTTATGCGTAATTGGGTAACTAATATTTAAACATACAAACTCGAAATAATATTAGCTAAGTATATAAATATGTCAAAGGTAAAAATCAATGATAATTTTCGCTAAAAGTTATTTATTTGTTTTGTTTTCTGAATGTTAAATTGAGTAATAAATTAATTAGAAAAGCAGACATTTTCAATGACTTTCAAAGTTTGAACCTGAAGCAATAATCATATCCACTTCAATAAACAGAATACTTAGAAACCAGTACGACGACTTTCAAAGTTTGAACCTGAAGCAATAATCATATCCACTTAAATAAATAGAATACTTAGAAACCAGTACCTCATCAAGGACTTGCAGAACAACAAAGGTTATAGTTTAGAACTTATACACAAACGACTCCGTAACACCAAGAAATACTGAGAAAATATCATAAAGGTATATAAAATATTGATGTTGAAATCGTCGTTATAATCTACTCCTATAATTAAACTCTTTTGTTTGGAAGAGTATTTCTCCCATTTGGTCCTATATAGTGAAAATCTGATTTAGAATTTTAGATATGCAAGAGCAGGAGAAGCAGAAAGATTAGTATAAAAGAAAAGAAGATGATGAGGGTCCATACAAAGTTGGCCTCAAAAGCAACACGTGTTGATAGGTGCTTGCCGTATTGTAATACATTATTAATTACTTCTGAAATGTAAATTGTATCACGGATACTTCTGATAATGCTAAAATTCACGAAAAACCTTCACAGATTAATATTACTTTAATTCGTATTTATTACATTCTAGTTTAAGCCATATTATATCCAACTAGCTGTAGCGTGAGCCCGCTGCATCATAAAAGTATTTTTTTTTAGCTTTTTTTTAGATAGCAAACAAGCAGATGGGTCTCCTGATGGAAAGAGTCAACCATCGCCTATAGACACCAAAGATGTTAATGGTGCGTTGCTATCTTGTGGCGAGGTCTAATGCCACATGCATAAGTTTACCGGCTACCTTACCCTCCAAACCGGAACACGACAGCGACAAGCATTGACGTTATTGCGGCAGGAATAGGTAAGGCGGTGGTACCAAACCCGGGCGAGACAATGCAGAACTCTACCACCTAGTAGCCACGATGTTAGTGACTCGATAGCCAATCGGTCGCCTTTTACGACCTGCCTGGTAGAACGGCAGTTGGCCTATTATTCAAAGGAGGCCGGGACCAACACGGCAAATCCCGCAGAATCAACTAATTTTTCCGAAATAAAAAGTAGCCTATGTGCTATTCTAGGTAATCATCTACCTGTTAATCATCTACCTGTGTGCCAAATTTAATCCAAATTCGTTCAGTAGTTTTTGCGTGATTGAGAAACAAACATCCATCCATCCAAATATCCAAACATCCAAAATTTCACATTTATAATAATAATATGATAATGAAGATTATATAATTTTAACCACTTAAAAGTTAAAACACAAACAACGTTTGTTTACATTAATATATTTGTTACTCGTTAACATATTAAATATACGACACTTTTTTTTAAATTTCTTTATGATGCTCCTTTAGGTCGAGATCCTCTTTTAAATATTTATTTTATTCTTTTTTTAGCATTTGTTGTAATAGCGGTAACAAAAATATATCACCTGTGAAAAATTCAACTGTCTAGCTATTAGATGTTTATGAGATCCAGCGACAGACAGACGGACGGAACGCAGTCTTAGTAACAGGGTTCCGTTTGTACCCTTTAGGTACGGAATCTTAAAATTATCACTAGACCAACATTTTAATGCTGTGAAGGTAACATTTACCATGTTCGTTATAATACAGTACAAATTATTAGATTTCAAGTTTCATTGGCGTTGTATAATTTCATACTACATACTATCAAGAACCTTACTTGATGATTTTGATGTTTTATAAATTAAAATACAAAAACAATTAATTAATAGATACAGGTTATTAAAATATACGAACTAGATGCCAAGTAATTTCAATGTAAGGCCAGCGACCACGTGTTTGTAGCATGTCAAGATCCTTTGATTATTTAATGTCTTACAACTATCTGTTGTGCATTCTTCCATGCAAGGATAATGCTAAATAAAGTTGGATTGAACCAAAATTACTAGCAAAAGGTTCCGTAATACCACAGAATACTAGAGACTAACAGAATTAAATTTTACAAGAAATTTTCGAGCATAGCACACATGGACACTTCTCACGGACGTGCGGTGCACTAGTGCGGAATAAACTGTCCCGAACCATTCCAAGATATTGCGTCCATGAGAGGTGTCTATGTGTGCGTTCTCGAATATTACTTGTATGTAGACTGTTAGTCTTCAGTATTCTGTTGTAATACTAACCAATAATAAAGAAGTTCTATCACTAGCTGTGCTGTACTAGTTTTAACAGCAAGCTGCATTTTTCTAAATCATAAGATAGCAAATAAGCAGATAGCTCTGTTGTGCATTCTTCCATGCAAGGATAATGCTAAATAAAGTTGGATTGAACCAAAATTACTAGCAAAAGGTTCCGTTATACCACAGAATACTAGAGACTAACAGAATTAAATTTTACAAGAAATTTTCGAGCATAGCACACATGGACACTTCTCACGGACGTGCGGTACACTAGTGCGGAACAAACTGTCCCGAACCATTCCAAGATATTGCGTCCATGAGAGGTGTCTATGTGTGCGTTCTCGAATATTACTTGTATGTAGACTGTTAGTCTTCAGTATTCTGTTGTAATACTAACCAATAATAAAGAAGTTCTATCACTAGCTGTGCTGTACTAGTTTTAACAGCAAGCTGCATTTTTCTAAATCAAAAGATAGCAAATAAGCAGATAGCTCTGCTGATGGAAAGAGACAATCATCGCCTATAGACACCAAGTATGTTAATGTTGCTATTCTCGTGGCGGAGTCTTATTGTCACATGCATAAATTTACCGACTACCCTATCTTCCAAACCGGAACACGACAGTGACAAACACTGGCACTATTACGATAGGAATAGGTAAAGCGATGGTACCAGACCCGCAGAACCGCAGATACTCCATTCTTCAAATAGAGTCCAGACCAATACGGGGAATAATCTTATATGATATGATGATCTCCCCGTGTTGGTCCCGGGCTCCTTAAAAAAGACTAACCGCCGTTCTGCCAGGCAGGTCGTAAAAGGCGACCGGTTGGCTTTACGAGTCACTACCATCGTGCCTACTAGGTGGTAGAGTTCTGCATCGGCTTAACCGGGTCTGGTACCACCGTGTTACCTATTCCTGCCGCAATAGCGTCGGTGCTTGTCACTGTCGTGTTCCGGCTTGGAGGGTAAGGTAGCCGGTAAACTTATGCATGTGGCATTAGACCTCGCCACAAGATAGCAACGCACCATTAACATTTTTGGTGTCTATAGGCGATGGTTGACTCTTCCCATCAGGAGACCCATCTGCTTGTTTGCTATTTTATGATATAAAAAAAAAAAATATTGGTAATATTACTATGGCCATTCCAAATGCTCGACAAAAAATGTCGACACAGACGCGCCTTCGACATAATCCACTAAGTCGACAGTGTTGTTCGGAATATTTGCTAAATTTTATCGAAATTGAAAGATAAACACGAGTATTTTAAAATATCTTAATATTATTATTGTTACAATTTTATAAAATACATAAATAAATAATAAATAAATAAATAAATGAAATGAAAAATGAATAAATGAATGAATGAATTGCTGAATTACTGAATGAATGAATGATTGAATGAATGAATGCATGCATGAGTGAATGAATGAATGAATACATGCATGTATGCACGAATGAATGAATGAATGTATAATTGAATAAATGAATGAATGTATGACTGATTGAATAAATAAATAAATATAAATAGTATCATTTCAATATTATTTTTTGATAATTCTGTATTTTGAATAGAGTAATTAATTATTAGAGGGGCAGATATTTTCTACTACTTTCAAAGCTTGAACCTGGTACAATAACCGTCTCCACTTAAAAAGACATAATACTTACTTAGAAACCAGTTTCTCATTAAGGACTTTCAGAACTATAATATTCTCTATGGGCAATAGTTTGTTTTTCTATCAGAAGAGCCACATCTGCTTGTTTGCCATCTTATGATTTAAAAAAAAAAATAAAGTATAATTTAGAACTTTTACACGAACGTCTCCGGAATACTAACAAATACTGAGAAAATATCATGAAAATATCTTAATGAAATACCTATTGTTGTTGTAATCGTTGTTAAGATCTATTCCTGTAATAAAATCCTATTTTGTTTAGGAGAGTATTTTTTCCATTTGCTCATATATAAAGAACACAGGGCATTTTGGTTTTGTACATCCCTTGCGTGTCTTTGGAGTGAGGAATATTAGATAGACTAGAATAATTTTCTACTATTTTTAAATCAATTAAATAAAATATATCGCTAGGAACAATCATATATATATCATAATTTTCATTATAAGTATCAAATAAAATTCTCCCTGTTTTTGTATTAAGGAATAGTTAATGCTAAATTATTTTTTGTTCTTTTAAGTACCTATATAGTGACTTGGCAAAATCTTAGCTCAGAATTCTGTCAATCTAACTTAGATTTCTGAGATTAAACGCTGTTGTACTGAAGACACCCAATAACAAGATAAATACCTAACCACAGACTACTAAGGAGAGAACTGATTGTTTACGTTAACCTTACCTAAATTCTAGCTTTATTTAGCTACTGTTCCCCAATTTAAAAAAATATTTATTAAATGCGGATAAGTTAAGGAGTTGATATAGAATCTTAATGAATATATTAAACTTTA
Organism: Apodemia mormo; assembly: GCA_036924255.1. Classification (NCBI taxonomy): domain Eukaryota; kingdom Metazoa; phylum Arthropoda; class Insecta; order Lepidoptera; family Riodinidae; genus Apodemia; species Apodemia mormo. The sequence goes on along the minus strand of JAUPFN010000016.1, from coordinate 16,987,206 downwards.
AGGTAATAACTAAAAAAACGATGTATGAAGTCTTGCCCGTGTTTTTTGGTGAAGATACGATTCAAGGTTTCGGAGAAGGAAGAAAACAGAGGTAGGTAGAATTAGGTTGATGCATTTGACTGAGTTTAAATTATAATTAGTTGGACGATACGGCTTCGCTCGGATAATATTTTTTCTTGTGAAAACGGATTATCACGGAGCCGGCAATTACTTAAGTCAATTTTTATAGTAAAAGTCTTAGTCTAAATACAAAATTATATCAAAATCATTAGAGCCGTTTCTGATAAACGAATCACGTATAAATATAATAGAATCTCTCATTAAAATATAGGATATAACAAGCATGAATATAAATGTATTCATACTAATATTATAAATGGGAAATTGTGTGTGTTTGTTTGTTTCTCTTTAACGGCAAAACGGAGCGACGAATTGACGTGATTTTTAAGTGGAGTTAGTGGAAGGGATGGAGAGTGACATATGCTACTTTTTGTCTCTTACTTTACGCGAGCGAAGCCGCGAGCAAAACCTAGTATAATTATACATTTAACACACTACCACTCATTTGACACACATAATATACCTAGTATAATTATACATATCTACATTTGACACACATAATATACACACATGTATACTATTTTTTATGTTTAAAGAGCTTTTATTGTTTAATCTGTAATCAAACGGAGTCGTAGCCGAATTATGACTCAAGGGCGATCGGTAGTTTTAATAAAAACTCAAAATCTTTTTCTAATTTCTTGTCTTTAAATGCAAAAATAAGTATAAAAAAATTAGTAATCAGTCGGATTTTTTTAAATTATATGAAAACCACACAAAATTAGTGCAATTTGCACTTATATTTTCTAGAAAATTAATATAAAACAATATTTTTCAATTATGACAATATTACATACGAGTGGAAATTATAGCCTCCTTTTTTAAAGTCGATTGAATACAAAAGTAACGAATAGCCTCGTCAAGTCAAAATAATGTGCTTATGAAACGAATAATTAATGGCTGAGTACTTACATAATCAGTTGTACTAGCGTTTTGTGCTATTTCTCATAATATTTCACTGTTAACTACATGACATGTTGGTACGTTAAGCAAGTGTAAATATTATCATGCTGCTGCTTGGGTAATGTTTTCTGAATAATTATAAAATATATTTAAAAAATGTTAAAATCTGCCGAAATAAGCCTGGGATTAATTGCTTCTCATATCAATCTCATATATATTTTTTATAATTTTGTAATATTGTGATATTGTGAAAATATATATATAAAAAAAGACAAGCTCGCTGAATTTCTTTCGCCGGATCTTCTCAGTGTTGTCGATCCGGTAGTAGTTTTAAAAAATGTTGACATGTTAAAATTTAAAAGTTTTAAGTATTGAATAAAATTCTTCTGATTTCTGATTTTTTGATTTCTGAAATTTATTGAAATATAATTTAATAATTGAAATATATATTATCTATCATTTTTACAAGTGTGTGTTCTCATTGTGTATCAATTTTTAAGACGATCGGTCTGGAGCTATAACAAGATATACAAAAAGTATCTTCAAGCCCGTAATATGACAATTTCTTTATTTATTAAAAAAAATATAATGGCAAAATTATCATAAAATTAATATTTGGAAAAAAAATTAACAATTTAAACACAGACATTATTATATTTTTATTGGTTACATAATGACCATTACTTATCAATACTATATTATGTACAGTCAACCTGTATATTATGTTGTAATACATCCCCGCTAAACGAACGCTTCATTAACATTTTGAAATATATATAAACGCGTCAAAACGCGTACGTACAAATTACAGTAGAACTTATTTTTAAAGGCCAAGTTTGCCGAAACATCCAGCTTTAAAATAAATAATAAATAGGTAAATAAATACTCACGGGACAAATTACACTTCCTGATCTAACCCTAAAGTAAGCAAATTATTTGCTTGTGTAATGGGTGTTAGCCGACGATACTAATACATAGAAATACATAAATAAATACAAGAATATATTTAATTACAAGCATTTATGTTCATCACAGAAATGCTTGTCCCCGTCGGGGATCGAACCCGAGCCCCGTCGATTGCGTAGTCACTAACCACTTGACGAACGAGGCGGCCAAAAGGAAGTTCTACATATATACCTATGCGTTTTTAACCCGTTTATATATTTTTAAAAATGATAGTAGAACGCGTTAGTTTAAAAGCTTCATTAACATGTTTGATGGGCAGTAGGTAATTGTTGTACTTTTCAGCCATCTTTTTTTATAAGACGCAAATGATTCCTAATGGAAAGAGAAAGCTATCGCCTATGTGCACCAAAGATTTTAATGGTGCGTTGCTATCTTTGTTATGAGATCTTAATGCCACAATCATAAGTTTTCCAACTACCTTACCCTGCAAACCGGAACATGGCAGTGACAAGAGGTGATGCTATTGCAACAGAAATAGGTAAGGCGGTGGTACCAGACCCGTAGGCGTATCATCTAACGTTTGAAATTCGCCAGCGATCAGCGGTGACTCTTAAACGTAATGAAAAAAATCATCAAAAACGTCACCAATTGCTTGCTGGTCACTAGATGCACCTTTTGCAACGTCACAGCATCAAAAATAATCAAGCGGCAACGACTACCACTAATGTACAAGGCTGTTATGTGTCTTGCAAAAACTAAACAACCACGATAATTTCGCATTGCGAGTTACGTGATCACCCCGCCGGGCGAGAAAATGCAGAACTCTACCACCTAGTAGCCACAACAATAATGACCCGCATACTCAATCGAATTTTCTGGCAGAACGGCAGATGACCTATTCTCTAAGGGAACCCAGACCTTTACGAGGAACCATCTGCTTGTTTACTATTCAAACATATTCAAAACATATTCATTTCAATAATGGATATTATCAAAATAATAATATTAATGTGTAAGTTTTTATTCTCAGCTTCGCATGTATTTAAATACGGACGTGATTACGTCTGAAACATATATTTGTTAGTAAAATTAGCTAATCCATTTTTATTACTTAATTAGCCTACTTTTAATGTTTATAACAAACATAATGAATACTAATATAGTTTTACAAAATCACGAGGACGCAAAAATTATATTTTTCGCAATAACAGAATCTTGTGTGAAATCTAGAGCATTGATGTCAATCAATTGTATCATTTGATTAAACAAAAGAATTGCCTCGATGTTATTGTTACTGTGACTAACTTTAGGAAGAGGAGATATTGCTTTAATAATTTTATTTCACTAACAAACACAAGTTGTATTTGTTAGTGTAATAAAAATGGTTTTTCGAACTGCGTTTGAGCTTGTGAATAAATAAATTAATTATAAAAATATGCCACTTATGTATCTTTATTTATTTTTTGTTATGTCGTCTTTATTAGGCAATATTGAAAGCTTGTAATTTTTATTACATAAAGTCTTAGTGCATTTTAACAAAAAAAATGTTTTGCTAAAGTTTAGCATACCTACATGTAATTTTAAGATCAAAGTGATTCTTTTTTTAACCCCACATTTTAAGTGTGTTTTTGTGTTTAATCCTACTTGTGGACTTAAGTCCGCTTGCACTAGGTTATTTCAATACTTAAAATGAATTTAAACATAGCATAATTATATTAAACGTATTTAAATATTTGAGGTAAGCGGATCTTAGAAGAAAATGTATGTATTAGTAAGATCTACATCTATAAATTAAGATTTTTAAAGGTGATTGAGAAGACCCGGGCTCTTTTGAAGAATAGGCCAACTGCTGTTCTGCCAGGCAGGTCGTAAAAAGCGACCAATTAGCTATATGAGCCACTATCATCGTGGCTCCTACGTGATAGAGTGCTGCATTGTCTCGCCCGGGCTCGGTGCAGGTACCGTCGCCTTACCTATTCTTGCTGCAATAGCGTCAGTGTTTAACACTGTCGTGTTCCAGTTTGGAGAATAATGTAGCCTGTAAATTTACGGATAGCAACGCACGATATACTTGGTGTCTACAGGCGATGTTTGCAGTGCAATGGGTAAAGTAGCCAGTAAACTTATATCTGCATGTGGCGTTAGACCTCGCCACAACATAACCATTAACATCTTTTATGTCTATAGGTGATAATTGACTCTTTCCATTAGGAGAGCCATCTGCTTGTTTGCTATCTTATAAAAAAAGATGACGAGAATGCGTGCTCTTACTTTAAAAATATTTGACTCATTAATTATAAAATCTAATAATTTAGTGGATTACATTAAAGATTTAATATGATTACCATATAAAACATGTAAAATTAAATAAATGATAACTTTTTGTATGCTCAAACTTACAATATACATAAATATGAATAGTACAAAAATATAATTCACAATTTATAGTGATCAGATGAATGTCATTGCTTACTAGGAAAAACTTCGTAGGTAAGTTAACTTATCGTAATTTGTACTGGTTTCTGTATACACTATTTTGTAAAACGAGTACAAGTAATCATAATTAATCTTAATACATATACTTATAGTATATTCCTAAACTGGCGTGTTATGTAAAGTTATGAATGAGGAATTAACAAGCAAGCAGGATGGAAAGTTATGGCTAATAAGCGATATAATATATGGTTTCTCTTTCCATCATAAGCGCGATCCATTTATTTACTGCCTAATAATATAAAATATATACACACATACGCTACATAAACTTTAGAAATGTTAATTATCTAATTAACGCAAAAAAATATGGCTCTAAAGTAGATTCCTAAAGTTCCTCGTCGTTGACATTCAAGCACGTCAAAACATGAATATAAAGCAGTGTGATGTCGTCTTTTTGCCATCACATCACTTCCTAGGTGTCCGCTTCATCTCACTGGGACTATTATGGATATATTAATCGGTCACACCCGTAGACCCTTTCAATACACGTCAAGGCCTTTACCATTCGTATAAAATGAGTTCAACCGTCCGCAACAACACACTTTGTTACTTTCACGCGAGCAGTGTACATTTTTTTGGGCAAAATGTTCAGGCTCAGTATTTTCGCCATTTTGATCGCGGCCGTCGCGTGTCAGCAACAAGAGGGCAGCAGAAGAGTCCCGAAATATGCTGGTGATCCGAAAACAGCAGCTATTGTTCAAGAGGCTCGTTATCTAAGTGGAAATGGTGCTTTTGGTGCCGCATACCAACAAGAAGATGGAATTAATTTCAAAGAAGAAACTGATGCAGATGGCAACCGAAGAGGAAGTTATTCATATATTGATGATACAGGTGCGCGTAAAACTGTGAATTATATAGCAGGAAAGAATGGATTCCAGGCTATTGGCGATCATATTCCAACAGCTCCTCAACCGGTTGCACCAACTCCTGGTTATGTACCCGACCCCAGGTATAACTCTCCTGATTACAAGACGCAGCAATATAACGCTCCTCAGCAATATACTGCGCCTGTAGCTCCACGTAACTACGGTGGCAAGCCAAATGAAGATGATGGGCAGTACCATCCAGAATTATATGAAACCGAAAATTATGTAGCACCACAACAACAATACCAAGCTCTACCTCGGTACCAACCACAACCTCAATATCAACCACAACCTCAGTACCAACCGGAACCTCAATACCAACCTCAACCACAATATCAACCTCAATCTCAATTTCCAGCCAACAGTATCTACCCAGGTGTACAACAAGCTCAGTACAGTGGGATTCAGTCACAGCAATACAACGCACCACAACAAACTTACTACGAACAAACTACACCTCAACCAGCTCGATTCTTCCCCCCTGGAAAGTTCAACCTCAACAGAGCACCTGACGGCTATACTTACTCGTTCCACAAGGTTTAACCGTATTGGAATGTACTTGGCGCTATTAATGTAAAAGAGCTTGCGTCAATTAGCAATTCGCCGAGTCATCCATTTGTGTGGTTGGATCGAGTTTGCGTCTAAAGCATTTCTGTATAGTTGTTTTGCTGTGATATTGTAAGCTAATGGACAATATAAATGTGTTTTGTTAGTGTAATAAAAATGGTTTTTCGAACTGCGTTTGAGCTTGTAAATAATTAATTTAATTATTATAAAAATATCCCACTTACATTTGTGTTTATTTATTCTTTGTTAATTAATAAGTATAAAACACATTTATTAGGCAATGTTGAAATCTTGCAATTTTTGCTACATAAAGCCTTAGTGTGTTTTAACAAATGTGTCTTAATATTAATAGCGGCTTACATGTTAACTACTAATTACAATTTAAAATCAATACAAGTGTTTTATACTAATCAAATTAACAAAAGAATTTTGCCAAATGCCCTTAGTATGAAAAATACGTACGAGAGTACGAGAACTTATTATTATTTACATATGGGGTAATACATTTTAGTACTTAAAATATTTTTTGTCCGTTTTAAAATTGTAAAAAATAAATACCTATTTCACTTTAGCAGCATTAGTAAAAGTTTATGATTGACTATAGTTGGAGTTTGTTTAGTTAAGAATGCATTAAATATATTTTGTTACTTAATTTTTATCATCCTTCATGGCCGGTCTATTATAAAGGTTATCTTCGTACACATCTGAATGTGCGTTTACCACCTTGATATTATTCATTTATACTATTATATTTTTACTGATCTAGTGTTTTGTTTATTTGGATACGCGTTTAATATTTACACAAATAATATTTTTTATTTACAATACAAGATAAATGTTGCTGCTGAAATAAAGCTTAACTTTAATGCCACTCATTCTTCAACCGTCTGAATTTGGTTATTACTATCTATTTTAATACCTAGGAGAAATAATAAATATTATCTTTCTTTTTTCTCTTAGATTTAAATAATATACAGCATATAATATAAAATATACCGCGAAAGGAAATGTTCATATGAAACATAAAAGAACATATTATTATGTAACTGAACTATATATAATATATAGTATAGTTTTAATAAGGTATAATATGAAAAAAATTAAGATATTTATCCCAATAATATAATAAATGCGAAAGTTTGTGCGCGTGTGCATGTGTGTGAACGTTTGTATGTAAGAGAGAGTTTGTGTGCATTTCACTTGTTTTTATTCTGAAACGGCTAGACTAGGTAGTGTATAAAATTAAGTGTGCAGGTTGTCTATGCCAAAGCTTAATAATTGATATATTGTATAATTTATATTTTTTCTTTTTAATTCTGTAAAAAGTATGTATTATACAGCGGTCTGTGCCTAGCAGGCAAATTGCTAGTTTATTTAATACGTAATTGTTCATATGACAAGGCGATAAAGGAATATGCCTAAACGATATTAATCCACACTAGTAATCGCGCTCTGGTCGAAATTCGACCCTAGACTAAATATTAAAATCTCATAAGTTCAACAACAAATTTTAGCCGCAAATAAAATAGTAAGTATACATGTGTGTACATTATCATGTATATCACATGAATGTATATAATGTTTATAAGTCCAAACTAAGTTATAATCACTTGTACTTTAGTTTCACTACAAATATAGACAAATAATTTCAAATTAATCGACCGGTTTCGCTTTTTAAAGCATCTTCAGGACGTAATATTCTTTAATAAATAATATTACGTATATAATAACCTAGTTTGGACTTATAACAATGGAATTTCACCATATGCCGACGATTGAAAGTGTAAAATGTATATAATGTTTATTTTTATTAATTTAATTAAAAAATATTAAGTTCGTGCAGTCTTCTCTGCAATGTAAACTTTAACCGTGCCAAATTTACCGTGCCAATTTTGACTCACACATTGATAGACAAATTTCAATAACAAAATGTTTTAATTATTAAAATTAACTAGGTCAGAATAATAACTGTAATAGAATATGAACAAAATTTGTCTATTAACAGAAACATGCAATTACAATGTAGACTGAACGATACGTACAAAAAACATTAAAAGTGCCGAGTCTTTTGTACAAGGTTTACCAGATGTGGGCCGTGTCCGCATTCTACCGCACTTGCACAAACCAACTAGATCACCTTAAAGGATACTTAAATAGTACAACACCACGCCTTTCTATTTAACGTCGATTCCGCGTTAAGGTTAGATTAACTATTTTATTAAGGTTGTTAACTTATTTATTTGCATTTTGTCTTAAAAGATATTTTTATTGTGTTATAAAATAGCAAACAAGCAGATGGCTCTCTTGATGGAAAGAGATAACCATCGTCTACATACATCATAAAACTAATTTTTATTTGATAATCGGGCACCAAACAATTTTATAAATAACCTTTGCTGACATCAGAGCAATAGAGCGCAAGATATTTGCGAAAACTGATTTTTGTGATCTATAGCCTTTTAAAAACGTTTGTAGCCGGTACGATATTAACGTAGATTTTTACATTTTCATTAAACAACGGAACGAAAAAAATTACTATCAATTTTCTACATAATATAATATAATATAATAATATATATAATATAATATATAACATAATATAATTATATATAATATAACATAATATAATATATAATATAACATAATATAATAATATAACTTAGAATAACTGGACCATTAATAGATACTATCAGGAATATAATGGTACTAGCCCGAAACTTTTCTAACTAGAGATCATTTGGATCAACCACTTATGTACATTCGAAATAAATTGATAAATTGCGTGTCGGGTCACGCTCAATATAGGGTTCCGAAATTGCCCATCACAATAATGCGGACTAAGCAGAGGGCTTTTTTAGTCTGATACTATGAATATTTAAGTTATTCAATGTCAATGACAAATATATATCTGCACCACAGGTTCACCGACTATAAAAAAATCTCTGAGTACATTTTATAAGTTAGTCGACTATTACTCAAAAACTTGTAAAAACCTTCTAAGCCGTGATAGTTTTCCTTTTTACTTCATTACATTTACTACTATCACCATGATTATCCTCAAAACCAACCCTGTAGCCTGCAGAGGGGGGGGGGGGGGAACACTTGGCTCTAAAAAAATTAGCACTTAAAGGCTGAATATTTTACAAACGAGTCCCTTGATAGAAAATCTACAATATTTTTTAAATACCTATCCAACGATACCCCACACAATGGGGTAACGTAAAAGAAAAAATTAACATCCTCTCTTTACGTGTAGGGGAGTTATCCTCAAAAAATAATTTTCAATATTTTATGTTACAACTTTGTTGATGTGACTAATATGTTTATTTGTGTTATAGTAATAAGGATCACTGAGTTATCGTGTCGACGAACGGACGGACATAACGAAATTATAAGGGTTCCTAGTTAACTTAAGAACCCTAAAAAGAGTACGTACTAACTGAAATTCAGAGCGCATTTTTATAAATAATATTTTTTATTGTCTCTTGTAGTTTCTTACCGTTTATAAAGTATATAAGTTTTTTACAAATACAACATTCAAATATACAAACAAATAGTAGTATTTTATATTAGTAAACAAATACCATATAGTTTTGGTTATTTCTTTATAGTAACAGGAATGAAAGCCCATCAAATTACAGGAACGTGTTTATACTTTAAACTGGTTTATCTGACATTTAATTTATGCTTCCGCTACCAAAAGTAGCATTGTAAATAATTCCTTCCTTACTCAAATGTCAGTATTGCAGAACTGGACTTAAATGTCATATACAACTAAATTAGCCCACATTTTATCAGACAGTAAGATGATGGTACAGAACTTGTACGAATGATTGCTTAAAAACTGTCACCTAAAGCATCATAAAAATAATTGCTTAAAAGCTATCATCTAAAGTATCTTTACTATTACTGTAATTATCTTTTTATGCGCAGCTTCGCTCGCTAGTAACATGTTATCAGTATAGATTTTTTTTTTATGTTATAAGATAGCAAATAAGCAGATGGGTCTCCTGATGGTAAGAGTCAACCGTCGTCTATGGTGCATTGCTATCTTGTGGCCAGGTCTAATGCCACATGTATAAGTTTACCGGCTACCCTGTCATCTAAACCGAAACACGACAGTAACAAGCACTGACGCTATTGCGGCAGGAACAGGTAAGGCGGTGGAACCAGACCCGAGCGAGACAATGCAGAACTCTACCACCTAATAGCCACGATAGTAGTGACTCGAATAACCAATCGATTGCCTTTTACGACCTGCCTGGCAAAACGGTAGTTGGCCTATTCTTCAAAGGAGCTCGGGACCAACAAGGGGAAAATATTATATTCATAAACAATTTCATACCCAATAAAAGTATCCTCACGCCTGTATTCCCGAAGAGATAAGTAGAGGTATATAATCAAAGCACTTATGATTAGCCGAAAATGCCGAAAGCCGATATTGTACTAAGTGTCCCACAATGCGATATGTAGCAAGCCTATTCCCAACCGGGGACTTATCCAATCCCGAACAACGTTGTTTTTATTAGAAAACTGAAAAAAAAAACATTTTTGAAGTGCCCGACCTTATGTGGTCAACACTGACATTATACCACTACACCACAGAGGTGACATTACCTTCATACACTATTTTGACTTTTAATTCTCTTTTTGCCAATATTTGATATCGGGGTCCCAACTATCTACCTCTATCTGTTAAGTAATCTATAAATACTACAAGAAAAATTATAAATAAAAAAAGTAATGAAATTCAAAATACAATCCTTAGTGGCATTATCAATATTATTTATCCTGCAAATACCATACAAGTTTTAACTCTTCTCCCTCAGGACAGGTTCCTAAGCAGTGTACCTTGCTTGGCTAAGAAGATCTTTTTCTGACGGATAGACGGATAGACGGATAGACGATTAGACGGACAGACGGATAGACGGATAGACGGATAGACGGATAGACGGATAGACGGATAGACGGATAGACGGATAGACGGATAGACGGATAGACGGATAGGCGGATAGACAGATAGATAGACAGATAGATAGACAGACAGATAGACAAAGAAATAAATACGCGCAATCGAAAGGATACATTTTATTGAAAGTAGCAAAACAAGTATAACTTTAATTTCTATATTAGGAATTATCTTATTACCAATGCCATGCCATTGAGCCAAGATGTAATTTACTAATTTTTTCTTCGACACCTAAAGACATTAAACGCGTGATACCTATTATGCGTTAATACGCGCAATCGAAAGGATACATTTGATTGAAATTAGCGAAACATGTATAACTTTAGTTTCTACATTAAGGGCGGCTTGTACCAAAATGCTTAAATGCATTTAGTCCCTTAAACGTGTTTAGCAAATGTCAAAACGCCTTAAAAGCTGTCACTTTAAACGTATTTAGTTACTTAATATGATTTAAGCATTTTTGTGCAAGCCGCCCTTAGAAATTATATTAAGATATATAATAAGAATATAATAATTCTCCGCTGACCCTCGCAAATAGCCTAGAGCATATTAACAATAAGGAATACCCATACAATCGTATCTTTATAAAATAATTTCAACGTTGCAACGGCGTGTGAAATATTTGTTATTTTTTGTCCTATTAATATAATGAGAGTTTTATTACAATGCAAACAACCGTGGAACGTGTATGAATTTTACATTGAAAGCTGGTTAATTACCTAATTTTGTTGATTTATTCAGTGTTTAACAGATATTTTGATTTACTCGTAATTTTTAGTTTTAGCACAAAATATACATAGCGCTTAAATGTGTTTATTACTTAAATTACAATACAGAAGGTAGTGTTTTAGCAGTTATACATTTGCTACGCTCGAGTGAAAACTATGCCGTGTAGCCAATAGCTGTTTACGACACACGCATCGTTCTACATATTATAAGTGCGACGTAACTTTTAGCCGATACTAAGTTTCAATATTGATAAGAGCTACTTAAATGCCAGAATAATCGTTACAGTGCTATAATCACTTAATCATCGCTAAACATAATATCTATATATTTTTGTAGCCATAACATTACGGTACATTTTTAAATTAAAACCCGGTAAATTGCGAGTCGGAGTCGTATTTTTCGTGATTTTTCTAATCCAGCATAAATAAATATGCACTTAAATGTCCTCATTACCTCATATTATAAGACAGCAAACAAGCAGATGGGTCTCCGGATGGAAAGTGTCAACCATCGCCTATAGACACCAAAGATATTAATAGTGCGTTGCTATCTTGTAGCGAGGTCTAAAGCCATGCATAAATTTACCGTCTACCTTACCCTCCAAACCGGAACACGACAGTAACAAGCACTGACACTATTGCGGCAGGTGTAGGTGGGGCGGTGGTACCTGACTCGGGCGAGACAATGCAGAACTCTACCACCTTGTAGTCACGATGGTAGTGACTCGTATAGCCAATCGGTCGCCTTTTACGACCTGCCTGGCAGAACAGCAGTTGGCCTATTCTTCAAAGAAGCTCGGGATCAACACGGGTAAACAGTTTTAGCAATAGTGTTTTAGCAGTTATACATTTGCTGCGCTCGAGTGAAAATATATTTATGTAATGGTTGTTTATATCACGCGATTATTCTACACCGTCACTAATATTAAACAATGGTAAAGTGCGTGTCGGGCAACGCGCAATGTAGGGTTCCAAAGTTGCCCATCACAATAATGCGAACTAAGCAGAGGGCTTTTTTAGTTTCATACTATGAACATTTAAGCAATTCAATGTCAATGACAAATATATATCCGTACCACAGGTTCACTGCCTATAAAGAAATCTCTGAGTACATTTTATAAGTTGGTCGACTATTACTCAAAAACTTGTAAAGCCTTCTAAGCCGTGATAGTTTTCCTTTTAACTTTATTAAATTTACTAATACCATGATTTTTTTCCCACCCCCAAAATCAACCGTTTAGCTTGCAGATGGGGGGGAGCACTTGACTCTAACAAAAATTAGCAATTAAAAGCTTATTTTACAAACATGTACCTTAATTGAAAACTTGTTTTCACAAACCTACAATGTTTTTTAAAATCGCATACATCAATACAATGGGGTACGTGAGAAAAAAATAGCATCCCGACTTTACATGTAGGGGAGCTACCCTGAATAAAAATATTTTTTAAGATTTGATGTTACCACATTGTTGACGTGATTACCTAATGTGTATATTCGTCCCAAATTACAGCTTTCTAATACTAAGGATCTCTGAGCTATCGTGTGGACGAACAGACGGACAGACGGATAGACGGACATAGCGAAACTATAAGGGTTTCTAGTTTACTTCGGAGCCCTAAAAATGTCTGTCTGTCTGTTACGCTTCCAATGCTAAACTCATCAACTGATTTTAAAGAAAACTAGCAAGGAGATAATTGAAAATATGGAGAAATCTGATAATAAAGGGCTGAAATGGCGTATGAAAAGTTGTATAATTTTTTTATGTCGATGATATAATATTACTTAGGTTTGATGACAAGGCTGGAGCAGCCTAGTCAGCTAGTATTTTAATTTTATAAACAAATGCGAATTAACCATAAACCACCACTCTGAAAATATTATTATTGATAAGATTTATCTAAGTAAAAATGTAAGTCATACGATGTGAAATATTATGGTACATTTAAAAAAATGACCAAGTGCGAGGCGGAATTACATTACACATAAAAAAGAGTAGCCTACTGAGTTTCTTACGTTGAAACTTTCTCGGTTGGCTGCCAGTAGCATGAAGCTGTATTATATATGGAGGCGGCACTTCTAATACCTACTTGAAACACAATTTTAAAAACTGCTGTCATCTTCTGAGGTCTTACCCTCTCTTTCTAACACAGCTGTATAAAAAGAGATGGAGAGACCTCACAGACAGAGATATAACGCAAATATGTGTTTCAAGTGAATAATACGAGTGCTAGCTCCACCTATACCTAATACTTCATGTAAAAAGGTAGAATTCCGTATCACCGTACGATATATGTATTTATTTCAAATTTAGCACAATATTTAGATTGCCCTTAAATGTCTTTATTGCATAAATTTGATCAAATGAATGTTATAGCCATTGAGTAAATAGACTAGAGACTTAATAACAAAACAATTGTTTTAAAAAAGGTGAAATTAATAAAATTTGTTATTATAACAATAGCAAAATTAATTAATTTCACATTTTGTAATTATGGATTTCTGCAAAGTAATGCCTGAATCTATAAAATATAAAGCAATTATTATGTAAAGACATCAGACTAATAGATCGTATAAGTAATTCCAACAAAAATGCAAACAATAATACTGACCAATCGCGTCAACTCTAAACGCGCTTGCTAAATTACCGTGTTCCGACTGGCTAATTAATTGAAATAACACTTGAATTAACACTTGTTCCTTTTTCCTCCGCGTCAGATTATAGACAGAATTAATTTGGTGCAAAAAATCAAACATTATTAGTCTAGTATAGGTAGTCAATGTTTATAGCAGTTATGCATTTGTTACGCCCGAATGCAATCTATGCCGTGTGTATATTGTGGTGGTTGTTCATGTAACTCGTTCTACATATTTTATAAGCAAAGAAACATGATTACATACAATGACCAGCCTCTATTGCGGCAGGAATAGTTCAGGCGGTGGTACCCCGAGCGAGACGTTGCTAGCCTTTGCTATGATTTAAAAAATATGATAGGAAACAAGGAGCCTGCTGTCTATATATTAATACGTGAAGAAAAACTTTAGACGCCTTTTTAAGACAATTGCGCGAACGGCAGAGTATGAAATTTGGCACAGTTAAAGTTTATATTACGAAGGCCCGCAAACACTAATATTTTTAAAATAAATTCATTAGAAATACATTTAATTAATAAAAATAAACATTACACACGCTACATTCGTGTAACATACATGATAATATGCACAGATGTATATACCTATTATTTTCTTTACGGTTAAAGTCAGTTGACTAACTTGTATACATACTATTGTAAAACTAGTTTTACAATAGTATAATGTAAAAATGTTAATGTGAAAGCCTTGATGATGCTTTAATAGGCGAAACCGGTTGGCTGTTAGTTTAAAAGTGACTGTGTAATAAATAAAATTTAAATTACATTTGTGAAACAGTACAAGTGCTTATATAATCAATAAAATTAGCACGCCATTTGTGTGGCAAAGTAGGTTTAATTCATAATTTGTAATTCAATACTTAACATTTAACACATTGTTACCCTACTTTAAGCTAATAAAGGGTTGGTGATTGAATGATTGAAATATATTTAATAAACAACCAAACCCAAAAATCTTTGCTCATTTCATAAATGCTTGTCTCTGTCTGGAATCAAACCCGAGCCCCATTGATTGCATAGTCAGGGTCGCTAACCACTTGACCAATGGGCCGGTGTCTTGATGCATAAATGCCTATATTCATTCACTAAAGATACTTTTGTTACATGGTGTCCTTTTAGCAAAAATATTAAGCATCAAGTTTAATTATCAGATCTTCGATCTTACTTGTCTGAAATAATATTACGTCCTTCCATATTCTGGTCGTGACTGCACCTTAACCTTTCCGATTGGATAAGGACAATAAACCACTTCAATTATTTAGATTGTTTCGGCAATTGTCTTGCACCTCATGCAATATGCATTTGCACAACTTTGAAATAATGATCGATTGTATATTTCATTTATTGAGAACACTGTTATTTTTAACTAGCAACTGCCCACGCAGCTTGCAACGTTTGTGCTAACCCCACAGCAATAGCACATGTTGTCGGCATTAATATTAACGTATTTTATATTATTAGATATTAGATGGCTCTCCTGATGAAAAGAGAAACCATCACCTATAGACGTCATATATGTTAATGCGTTGCTATCCGTATGGCAGGATGACAATATCACATGCATAAGTCTACCGACTACTTTACTCCCCGAGCCGGAACACGAAAAAGACGGCAAAACAAGCATATAAGGCGTAGTACCTACTACTAAGTGCTACACTTTTCCACTTTATTACGGTTGTAGTGACTTATATAGCTAATCATTCGTCTTTTACGAACTGCCTGACGAAATGGCAGATAGCTTATTCTTTAAAGGGGGCCCGGACCAAAGCTGCGATGCATTAAACCTTACTAGTGACTAACTTTATATCCATCACATCATCTATATTTATATAGTATTATAAATGCAAAAGTTGTTTTTGATTTGTGATGTTTGGATGGATGTTTGTTACTCAATCACGCAAAAACTACAGAATAGATTTGAATGAAATTTTGCACACAGGTAGATGATGACCTGAAATAGAACATAGGTTACTTTTTATCTCTGGAAAATTAAGAGATTTTTCGGGATTCACCAAAAACTTTTATAATGCATGTTGCAGCTAGTAATATTATAAATGCGAAAGTCTATATATCTATTACGTTTTCAAGGCTGAACTGCTGAACCAATTTTGATTAAGTTAGGCGAGGAGAGAGTTGAAGACTTGGGGTCACATATAAGCTACCTTGTTGTTAAAAAATTAACCCCTATAGGGCTGAAATAGTGTACAAAATTTGTATGAAAAAATGATATTGATGGTGAAGGTGAAAAGATAACTACTCAAGTGCGAAATTGGTCAGCGCATCAGCTAATAGTAGGAGAGCGCAAGATGCTAATTGGGTAGTTACTCGAGCGTTGTAGGAACCTATTGGATTTTGATTATAAATTATAGGAAAAATAATTATAAATTATAGGAAAATTGGATTTTGATTATAAATTATAGGTTATACATATATAATGTTTATATAATGTTTTTCGTTTCAATGATGGTAAAAATCTACAGATAAAAAAATGTTTTAAAAAACCTGTGACATGGAAACACTGAAGCGCGTTAGATTGGGGTATGGTGGGTTAATTGTCAGCTAAAATTAAGAAAATCTGACGATTCAAATGTAGAGTCCCTTACGCTACATTTGAATAGTCAGATTTTCTAAATTTTTGTGGAAGGGTCACAAAGCTGCAAAGAAAATATTGTCTTGACATTCTCGAGCGTATCTAAATTTTCTTTTTTTATAGAGGAAATGATGTAAGAATTACAAAAAAAGTATAATCTGATAATTTCCACAAGCCGAAGTTATCTTAATTTTGTTTTTCTTCTGCCATAGTTAGGAGAACCCTAACAGTATGCGAGTTATCCCCTCCTATGTTAATATAACGCGCTCGACTAAATACCAAAATCCCCTCTTGGGCTCCCCTACTATAATTTCCAATCACATTTTGAACTGGAAATAAACACGTCGATTCAGTGACCATATCCTTCATGTTGCACAGGTGCTGTGTTTGCCGACTTTATTTGATAATAGATTTATCTATCTACATCTAGAAAATAATTACGTGTAACATTTTGGAAATAATAATTTTAGACCATAATCATATTTTTTTTATTTTAAGTACAAGTAAATATTTCATTATTAAGAATGATGCATATTATTGACTAGTGTGGCTTACACTCTCTACATAATTTAATTAGTAGTTCAAAGAGTTTTTATGTCAATATCTGTATTAATTAATGACTTCTCGAGGAAAATGGCATAGGGCTATTCTGTATTAGAAATAGCTTTATGCCATAATAGCGCGGAGACCAAACATAATATCATAACCGTAAGATCCAACTTTAAATTACGGATCAAGCAAAGAATTTTATTACAAAAGGAAACACAATGATTGAAAAGCAAAAATCAATTTGAATCTGCAGTAAAAAGCGGAAACTGAACGAATCTATGAAATATTATTTTACCGCCGATAGAAAAGCATTGGTAAATGGAATTCTATTAAAACAGTCGCAACTCCAGATTGAAATTTAAAAGGAGGTCGGGTGTCAAGGCATGATATGATTTATTTTACAACAAAAACTTTCGGTAAACGCGCACGGTGTAACCCAATTTAGATTTTATAGCGGAGTATGTGCCTTTGGAAAAACTTTAATATTGGCTACTTAATAAACTTCAAGCGCAGTATTTGCTGCAACTTTTTAAAGTAGTTTGCAACGAGTTTTAAATTATTTATGATTGTAACGTTCATTTCCAGTGTAAAGCCAACTTTATTCCCTTAACTGTTGATATGTGAATGTTGATTTTTAAAAATTGCTTGTAAAGAACGAAGGGTCGTTAATTACTTATTTACAGAGCTGGCCACAGATTCGGAAGAAAATTACTGGTTATTTTTGGACTGCAGTAAAATGAGCTTACATATTAAAACGTATTCATTTATATGTATAATATTTTAAAATGGGAAAAATAATTTTTACAATATTCAAATGTGTTCGCCTCTGTGGTCTTGTGGTCCAGCGTTGGCGTTCACCACATGAGATCCCGGGTTCGATTCCCGGGTCGAGCACATAAAAAAAAAGTGTTTTTTCAGTTTTCTGAGACACACAAAGTTGCCTGGGATTGGAAAGTGCCCGGTTCGCGATAGGCTTGCCACCTATCACATTTGTGGGGCCAAGTATCTTCGGCTAATCGTGGGTGCACTTGTTGCACCTCTGCCTACCCCTTCAGGGATATGGGCGTTTTATATCCTTATATTATTTAACTGCCTGGTATCTCGCATCTTTATCTAGTGGTTGGTCTGTTCGACTCAGGTTATTAAGGCCTCGCCTTCGATTCCCGAGTCAAGTAACATTGTTACAAAGGCTTTAACACGAACCAATCCGCGGTGATATTATTATTGAAGATTTTCGACGGTATTCTTCCAAATTGAAGTCACGGTAACAGCTCAATATCGAGTGGTTGCGTGTTAGCACCCCTACATTTCAAGGAAGCACGTGAAGCTGTCAGTCCTTGTTATTTCAAAATATATACGATACTCGTAATCAGTTCGGTAAAATACAGCGATACACAATAGTAACTATTACACAGGTTGTCTGGTAATAGATTGTACAAACTATTTTTCCTCATGTTGGTCCCGAGCTCCTTTGAAGAATACGTCAACTGTCGTTCTGCCAAGCA
The DNA here is from genome assembly GCA_036924255.1 of Apodemia mormo. Taxonomy (NCBI): domain Eukaryota; kingdom Metazoa; phylum Arthropoda; class Insecta; order Lepidoptera; family Riodinidae; genus Apodemia; species Apodemia mormo. The sequence continues at coordinate 16,968,361 of JAUPFN010000016.1, read as the reverse complement.
GGTCGGAAAAGGCAACCAATTGGCTATACGAGTCACTACCATCGTAGCTACTAGGTGGTAGAGTTCTGCATTGTCTCGCCCGGGTCTGGTACCATCGCCTTACCTATTCCTGCACCAATAGCGTCAGTACTTGTCACTATCGTGTTCCGGTTTGGAGGGTGATGCAGCCGATAAACTTATACATATGGCATTAGACCTCGCCACAAGAAAGCAACACACTATTAATGTTTTAGGTGTCTATGGCCAATGGTTGATTATTTCCATCAGGAGATCGATCTGCTTGTTTGCTTGTTGTAAAAAATGGCCTATGCTCAGACCTCACAAATAATAATAGACACGGTGTTGGGCGCAAAATGGATAGCCGCTCATATGAGTAAATGTATGTGAATGTCAAAAGCTTTTAGATATATCGTAAAAAATAGAAATATGCCATATTATGCTATTTTATCGTGTCGATTAAAAGCTAAGGCTTAAGGATTATACCTCTGGAGAGATTTTATTTCATCGGCAAGTGCTGTAAATCTGTATTTCTCTGTGTAAATGCAAGCGACGTTGACAATCTATGGAATTGCCTTGAATGGCGTATCCAGTTTAATCTGTGAGCCTATGTTAATCTCACAATCAAGACAAATTTAATGTCACCTCGCAAGTTTAAATGTAGAGTTTAAGCTACAGAGTGTGGCAAAAAATATACATATGTACCTAAGTACATACATTCGAAAAACATAACTATCTTTCTAACGGAGTCGAGTAAGTCACTGAAACAATTTTTAAAATTATTTAAATACAATGAATCTCTGTGGCATTTCTCGTATCTGTTTGGCGGATATAGGAAGGAAAAATCACGGTTCAAAGGATTCGTAGTTCACTTTGTATGCATTGTGCATCCTTTCCTATGCATTTGATTTCAGATCACGCTAGTCGTGCACCAATACGACAAACACTTGGCAATTGGCAACTCTCTGTGGATTTTATTTTTATCTCTTGGAATTAAACTTTAAGGAATTATTATACATGAGCAAATTAAATAAATTTGTTTTAATCTATACATATAATAAAATGGTAGGAAAGTCAAAACTGTACATTGAATATTTTTTTAAAAGAATACTTGGGGCGTGATCTACAATCGATATCGAAGCCAAAAATATAGTTTTTAGAATTTTTGTCTGTTTGTCTGTTTGTCTGTCTGTCTGTCTGTCTGTCTGTCTGTCTGTCCGTCTGTCCGTCCGTCCGTCCGTCCGTCCGTCCGTCCGTCCGTCCGTCTGTCCGTCTGTCTGTCTGTCTGTCTGTCTGTCTGTCTGTTTGTCTGTTTGTCTTTTTGTCTGTTTGCCTGTTTGTCTGTTTGTCTTTTTGTCTGTTTGCCTGTTTGTCTGTCTGTCTGTTTGTCCATTTGTCTATTTGTCTGTATGTATGTCCCTTCAAATTTTGCATGAATATTACTAACTGGTCGGATCAACATATAGGCTACATATTATTGCGTTATCACCTATGGGGTAGGAGCTGTGCGGAGTAAACGAAGTCCGCGCAAAAGAAGTAGCGGGCAACAGCTAGTATATAAATATAGATTAAAAAATACTTGTATTCTTGCGTCTATTATCTGTAGATTTGCGACACGTGCACCATACAAAGCCAATATATGATATTTTATAATCTATTTTAATATAATAAGTATGAAGAGCTTTTGTTTGTTTGTTTAAATGCGCTTATATTGTCCTAGAATCTAGATGAACAACAGAACTAGAGTATGCAATCACGTAAGAAATTTTACATCCCCTTATTTGTTGGATTCCACGTAGTTAAGAACTTCACAAATAATTTATGAACCAGTTCAAACTTTGAGGTTATAAGAATAAACTCTAAATTAATAATTAAATCCTTAAAATTTGACTTACTGAAACAAATCAAATTTTAAGGATTTATTAATGATAGGAAATTATTATTAAATCCCTAAAAATTTGATTTGTTTTGAAATATATATTTTTGTCGCCTCTGTGGTCTAGTGGTCTGGTATCGAAATTGATCACATGAGGTCCCGTGTTCGATTCCCTGGTCGGGCAATTCAAAAATATATTTTTTCAGTTTTCTAACAAAAACAATGTTGCCCGGGATTGAAAAAAGTGTCCGGTTGGCGATAGGGTGGCCACCTATCACATTGTGGGCCTTAATATCTTCTACTAATCCAAGTTGCACTTGCTGTAACCTCTGCCTGCATTTTTGGTGATATAGGCGTGAAGATGTTTTTCGTAAAAATGACGCTATTTTAATTATCTGTTATATTTTATTTTTGGTGTAAGTATTGGAGTGAAGACACATTTTTATAATTTTTTAATAAGTTTATCATTACGCCCATATCACCGAATAGGTAGGCAGATGTGCAACCAGTGTACCTACGATTACCTAAAGTTACTTTGTCCCACAATGAGATAGGTGGGAAGCCTATCACCAACCGGGCACTTATCCAAATCTGGTCAACTTTATTTTTGTCACAAAACTGAAGAATCACATTTTTGGATTACCCGACCTGGGAATCGAATCTGGGACGTTATGTGATCAACACCAACACCGGATCATCAGCCCACATGTTTTAATAAGAACGTTTTAGGATATAATGTTTCATTCGCCATATGACTCCAGTTGACTTCGCATAAAATACAATGAAATTGTATAATATACAATGAAAGTGGCTGCCACGTGTTTAACACTTTATTGTACACAGAAAATAACATTCATAAAAGAATTTAAACGTAATTTAAGTACAATGGGCGAGCTTATCTCTACTTAAAGAGATTTCTTCCAGACAACCCGTTAAAGGAGAATGAAACAATGAAAGGAAAGAAATTTGTACAAAAAAAGATGTTAAAAACTACGAAGTACCAACAATTGTTGACATGACCCCGTGCAAAACCGGGCCGGGTCGCTTGTAATCTATATCTATATTAATTATTTCTATATTAATATTATAAATGCGAAAGTTTGGATGTATGGATGGATGTTTGGATGGATGTTTGTTACTCAATCACGCAAAACTACTGAATGGATTTGAATGAAATTTGGCACACAGGCTATATAGGTGACCTGCAATAGCACATAGGCTAATTATTATTCCGAAAAAAATAGGTGATCCCGCGGGATTCACCAAAAACTTTTATAATGCAGCGGGCTATGCGCTACAGCTTTAGTATCAGTATTAAAATAAATGTCACTTTGATGATTAAGTATACTTCCCGTATAGAATCGAATTGGATAACGTCTAAGATTTTATTTCGATTTTTCTGAGAAAATATATATTAGTTTCTTTCCTCGGAAGAAACTTAAGAAAATTTTTCGTTTATTCTAAGAAGTTATATTGAAAATGTTCCAAAAGTCAGACGTAGATTAAATGAAATATCGATATAATGAGAATTTTCCAAAAGTCAGACTTAGATTAAATATAGCGTCGATACAATGAGACTACAATGTTTTAAAACCTGACCACTATTAGATTAACCGATAAAGATAAATGCAATCTTCCAGCAAAGTACTATCGATTAGGCCATCTTATAGCGGTCTTTTATAATATTATTCCCGACTAAACCGCATTTCCTGGGGGCAGAGTCTCGAGGGACCATCTCAAAATGCTTGATACACGCGCTTCGGACGAACGATGCGATTTAGAGCATCCATAATACTATATAATATATTTTACCATACATACATTATATTTATAATGGTTTTATGTATTATATAATATCTATAATTTTTATAGATGACTAGATATAATCTAACTGAAAACAGCACTATATTCATACCAATATTACAAATGGTAAGTATGTCTGTACGTTACAATTTCACGGCTAAACCACTCAACCCATTTTAATGAAATTTGGCGTGATAGTTGAGCATCGGGATCAAACATATGCTAACTTTTTTTAAATCCTAATTACATTTCTTTTAAATCCATACTAATATTATAAATGCGAAAGTCAGTATGTCTGTCTGTTTGTCTGTTACGCTTTCACGGCTAAACCACTGAACCGATTTTCATGAAATTTGGCATGGATTTAGTTGAGAAGCCGGGGTCAGACATAGTCACCACTATCATGGCTATTAGGTGGTAGAGTTTTGTATTGTCTCGCCCGGGTCTGGTGCCACCACCTTACCTAGTCCTGCCGCAACAGCGGCAGTGTTGATCACTGCCTAGTTCCGATTTGGAGGGTAAGGTAGCTGGTAAACTGATGCATGTGGCATTAGACCTCGCCACAAGATAGCAACGCACCATTAACATTTTTGGTGTCTATAGGCGATGGTTGACTCTATCCATCAGGAGATCCATTTGCTTGTTTGCTATCTTATGATATAAAAAAGGCATTTATGCCATTTATTTATGCAATAATATGTAATAATTGTGAATTCAAGTAATACCTAAAGGTTTTTTTGTGAATTTAAGCATAATAAGAAGTGTCCGGGATACAATTTACACTTTGGAAAAAATGTATTACATTATAATACATTTTTTGACGTGAATACGTCACTCAAAATTATTTTTCAAAAATCAATCCTTAAAGGGTCGAAATAGGGGATGAAATTTGTATGAAAAGCTGCGTGGGTCAGCTAGTTCTAAATAACTAAGACATTCCAATCCGGTTACACAGATAGCAGAAAAAAACTAGTCTTAGTGTTAAGTCTGGAAATGGACTATCTATATATTAAATTATACTCGATTTTGTGCAACCGTTTTTACGAGTTTCAGTAACAAACATCCGACTGTCTTAATTTTACATTTTTTATACAATTTTTCCCCGCGTTGGTCTGGGCTCCTTTGAAGAATAGGCCAACTGGCCGAACGCCCTGGCAGGCAGTAAGGGGCTATTGATTGGCTATGCGAGTCACTAACATTGTGGCTAATAGGTGGTAGAGTTCAGCATTGTCTCGCCCGGGTGTGGTACCGCCCGCCTCTTCCTGTCGCAAGAGTGACAGTGTTTGTTACTGTCGTATTTCGGTTTTGAATTTCAGGTAGCCGGTAAACTAAAGTATGTGGCATTAGACCTCGCCATAAGATAGCAACACACCATTAACATCTTCGTGTCTATGGGCAATGGTTGAATCTTTCTATCAGGAGACCCATCTGCTTATTTGTTATAAAAAATGAGATTTTCATTAGATTTTTTTCTCGATTATTACTTATTTATTTACATGCTTACAAGACGCATGGGCGATAATATAAAAGAGTATCATCACGCCCATATCCCCGAAGGGGTAGACAGAGGTACAACAAGTGCACCCACGATTAGCCGAAGATACTTGGTCCCACAAATGTGATAGGTGGCAAGCCTATTGCCAACCCGGCACTTTCCAATCCCGGGCAACTTTGTGTTTATCAGAAAACTAAAAAAACATTTTTTTTTATGTGCCCGACCCGGGAATCGAACCCGGGACCTCGTGTGGTCGACGCCAACACAGGACCACTAGACCACTAAGCAATCTATATACGATATACTCGTTTAGATATCATAAATTTTTCGCTTTAATAAATGAGATGTTAAAAATTGATTTAATTTATAAAACTTTTAACTTTCCGCGTTATGAGACGGGTGGTAGAAATTTCTGTTGCTAAAAATAAAAAGCTCAAGTCTACCGCCGACCGGGTACTTTGACTGACGAACACATGGACAACACAATTTTGATCTTCCCTACTCAGGAATCGAACCAAGGACCTCATTTGGTCAGGAGTAAAATAAGTTCGCTAATTTTACATTTGTCTGAAAATGTTTTGTTAGTGTTTTATGTAGAATTAATCCAATGGAATTATACATAAATAAGCGTAATAGGAGACATACTACATAATATAGATATTTATCTACAAGCCGAATCTCTTTCGGAATAGACATTGAGAAGTTTGTGTCATTATACATCGCAGTTGAGGTCGACTTGCTTTGCTTTCTCCTATCAATAACTACTTCAAATAAAATCGCAAGTTTCAAATACGTACCCTATACCTTACCCTAAGTACCTAAATATCAAAAACACTACCCTATAAAAACAACTAACCAATTTTGCAATGGCATGTCAGTCAGTCTCTCAGTCAGTCTCTTACGGTATAAATATTATACGGCAAAAATATGTACGGCGGTTGTACCTAGGTGATATGATACAGAATTCTATTATGTAATTTATAATACTCTTATAGGAGGACTCGCTTCTGTGGTCTAGTGATGTCGAAGTTGACAGCACGAGGTCCTGGATTCAATTTCCGGGACAAGCAATTCAAAAACATGTTTTTTTTTTCATTTTTCTGATAAAAACAACGTTACCTGGAATTGGATAAGTGCCTGGTTCACGATAGGCTTGCCACCTATTACATTGTGGGATAAAGTATCTTTGGCTTATCGTGGATACACTGGTTGTCTGCCTTAAAGTATCTTCACTCCCGTAAGAGATACTTCAGGGATACAGGAGTGAAGATACTTTTTGTAGGAATAATTTACAATGACAGTGTTATAATCACAGAATAATTATAACGTTTTACTGATACAATTCAAATGTTTCTCAACAGTAATTTATCTTGTTCAGCTACAGAAACCCGAGTATGATTTCGAGGTCAGATGAAATCTATAATTGAAGTTATTTCAATGCAGAAATTTCAATAGCAGCCTAAAATCCTAAAATACTTTGGAAAATCTAAATGAGCTTCCATGTTTGTGTATACTAGCCTATATATATTTTCTGTTATAGGTACTAGCGATCTCCGTGTGGTCAAAATTCAATCATAGATTTAACAACAAAATCTCTTTGAGAAAAGACTTAGACATAAAAAATAGCATACATGTGTGTATGTCTACATTCATATATATCACGTGGCTGTAGTGTGTGTAGTGTTTATTTTTAAATTTAATGAATAGGCACAGGTTTCTGTAGTCTTTTGTAATGTGAACTTTTATTGTGCCAAATTTTATACTCCACCGTTCGCGTTATTGTCTTATGAAGGGGAACCAAGCTTTTGCTTTACGGATTAATGTATAGATCATAGCTGACCCGGCAATTTTATATGAATATTCAGTAGGTTTGAGAATAGGTTGTTATCATTATTTTATATTTTATAAGGGTGGTCCACACAAAATATTTTATTTACTTTTTTGGACAATTATTTTTATTTTATTTTCCACATGCCACAAAAAAAAAATACAACCCTAAATTTTCCCCTTCTACCTGCAACCCCTATTTTTTTATAGCCGTTTTGCGAATAGGTTGCCGGGTCAACTACTTTTATTAACCTTTACCTGGATAACTGAGCTTTGCTGTGCACTTTTTTGGTATAAATTATGTTTTCTAAAAATGAAACCTAACTAAATCAATCTATCACCTTCGAAACCGCTGCATATTAAATTTCATGAAAATCCTTGGAGCTGTTTCCGAGATTCAGGTTATATATATATATATATATATATATATATATATATATATATATATATATATATATATATATATATATATATATATATATATATATATATATATATATATATATATATATATATATATATATATATATATATATATACATATTATTTATTATATATTATATACTATTGTATGTATATATGTATGTATTGCTTATTTAAAGGTATTCGATAGATAATAGCGACCCGCCACGGTTTCGCACGGGTGCATTATAAGTGCACAAAAATATGTTCTTACGACATTTTTTTATATTCTCGACTTTTTGTCTCCTATAATTTGCATTTATTGTACATATCTACTTTGCTCTTGAGAATCACTTGATTGATGTATGAAAACCACATTAAAATCTGTTGCATAATTTAAATGATATAAGCGAACATACAGCGGAAGCGACTTTATTTTATACTAACTATGTAACGATAAAGAAATTTGAAATTCGTATTCATTCAAATGACATAAATGTATTGTTCGAAAATAAAATCATAGTCGAAATTAGGTAGTTGAATACGCATATAATGTTAAACGTCTCGTGAACCATGAAACTCTTTATCAACAATAAAGAGAAGTTAGTTTTAGTGGTCATAAACGCGTAGGCCATAAACTAAACTGTAACACATAAAACAGCCTAAATCTTAACTTTTCCGTGTTTTCTTATCCTGGCGTAAATGGACTGTGAATTGACTCCACTATAAAACCTTTCTTTGACTTTAAGCCCCTGTCTATTTAGGCTATGTTTTTTGTAGTATAGGAAGCTTATAAGTTGACAACAAAAATTAAACTACGTTACAAAATGTCAAAAAATACGATCAAAAAGTCTGATTTGATTATTAATTATTGATTTGATATATTTATATACCAAACTAACATATTTATTTCTTTTTTTTGTTGTATAATTGGACAACACTTGTAAAACGCATTAGTATAGTATAAGGATTAATAAGGGGATAATCATTATGTATTTCTAAGATTATTTTCAATGTATTTCAATGCCATATCTTAGACTAACCATGATGCATCCCATAAATAGTTTTTATATTAATCAGCGATATGTATATGAAGTAAAGTGAAGGAAACTTTTATACCCCTTTTTAAGAAAACTTAACTTAGTACATTTAAAGTTTACATTGTGGAGGACAACAAAAAATGCATTAGAAATACATTAAATTAATCAAAATAAACATAATGTGACACACACAATAATATACAGTATATATAAGTTTTTTTTGTACACTTATAGTATATATTTTCTAAATTAATATTTTGTACACTTGTATTCTACATTACTAGCATCTCACTGTTTTGGGTTTGCTGGAAGAAATCTCTTACAGAGATAAGCTCCCCTTTTGTGGAGTTTTCAAGAAATAAAATGTAATTTCGTCTTTAAGTGTACAATAAAGTATTAAATAAATAAATAAATACGCGCGTATATAATATTTTCTTTACGGCTAAAATCTGTTGTAAAATTTAAAAGATATTGTTTAGTCTATGGTCGAGTTTCGACAACAGGGTGATTGCTAGGGTAATTTTTGCGTGATGATTCACGTCACGTATGAAGAATAGTTTATCCTGTAAAATATGAATAAGCAACACAACCCAGCAGAGCAAAACAAAGTTCGAGTAAAACATTTAACGCAACAGAACGCAACGCAATGCAATACATTATAATGAAAAATACTGCCTTTCTGCGTGGCAGACCGTGAATCCATACTTCCATACTAATATTATAAATGTGAAAGAAATCTGTCTGTCTTTTCTTCACGCCTAAACCGATTTAGATGAAATTTGATACAAATATAGTTTGAGACACAAGAAAGGATATAGAATAATTTTTATTTCGAAAATCACACGGGAACATGAACTACGCGAATTTTAATTTTTTTTAAACGCGTTTGAAGTTCCGGGCACTGCTGGTTAAGAATAAATATTTACTCTGTCGTCATGGTAAATACGTGGTACATATGCTCAAAAGTACGATCCTACTGCCTTGTATACTCCTGTGGCTGTAACGTTGGAGCCTGTTGAACTCAGGCTTTGAAAGTATGGTAGCTGGTAATCATACAAAATGTGTACAACAAATTTGTATACATTTTGTGGCCCTACATTCTTGCTTCGTTAATAGCAACGCATTAAACAATACAATACAATACAATAACTCTTTATTGTGCACCAAAATATATGACAACATTATAAGTTACAACATAAAAATAATACAAGTAAGATACACAAAGGCGGTCTTATCACTAATAAAGTGATCTCTTCCAGACAACCTTTATAATAAGGATAACAATATACTAGAAAAAGTGGTGCTAACCACAAGATAATTTATAGTTTTTATGCTCTTAAAATAATAATAATAATAAAAGTAACATCCGGTTATAGTTACACAGAAAAGCAAAACAAAACAAAACAAATAAAACAGTGGTAATACATAAACCTAAATAAGAAAAATTAAACAAAGTTACTAGGTACATAGAAAGTGACGTTTGACCATACTTTTGAAAGAGTTTAAACTTGGCGCCTTTCTGATATCTACTGGAAGAGAGTTCCAAAGCGTAACAGCTTGTGAGGTAAAGGAACGACTGTAATAAATAGTGTTCTGCGTTGGCACTAACAGGGAACGATTATCAGCCGATCTAAGATATTTGTGCTGGTTGTCACGGAAAATGAATCTTTCTTTCAAATAAGATGGAGATTTCACATCATAGAGAGTGGAGTATAGCTGTGAGAGAATATGAGTATTCCGACGAAGATGAATAGGCAACCACTTGAGCTTGGCACGAAATTCGGAAACGTGGTCATATTTGCGCAGACCAAATATGAACCTTATACAAAGATTTTGAAGTCGCTCAAGTTTATTGATCTGGTCTAAGGAGAGATTTGCATAACTAGCGTCAGCATAATCTAAAATAGAAAGTAGTAAGGAATCTGCCAGCAAAATTTTGGTAGGAATGGGAAGCAAATACCTAAGACGTTTTAATGAACTCCAGGCACAGAAAACTTTTTTACTAAGCTCCTGGATCTGCTTAGTCCATGATAAAGTATTATCAATGTAAATGCCAAGATTTTTGACAAAATCGCTGTAAGGAATAGTGACGCCATCAAGCTCTACTGCGGGCAAATTACTCCAGTTAACTTTTTTAATTAGCCCGGGACTACCAATTATAATAGCCTGCGTTTTAATTGGATTTAGCTTAAGACCAAATGATTTGCACCATGCATCGATATTCGCCAGGTTACTATTAATTGATAGGACAGCATTTAGCAGTTCAGAAAGCGTTGCTTGAGAATAATTGAGATAAATTGTCTTTTAACATCGAAAACAGTCCTGTGTTTTCTTGCTATGCCAAAAATATCCCATCACACAGTGATGAATCCAAAGATCTATCAACCTCAAACCTACCATAGTCTACTTTAAGTTTAACCATACTTAAGGTAGACTTTATCAATTTAACTAAGCAATAATTTGCTGAATCTAGTGTTGATTCCGGGCTCCTTTGAAGAATAGGCCAACTGTCGTTGTGCCAGGCAAGTCGCAAAAGGCGACCAATTGGCTATACGAGTCACTACCATCGTGGCTATTAGGTGGTAGGGTTCTGCATTGTCTCCCGGGTCTGGTACCACCGCCTTACCTAGTCCTGCTGCAATAGCGTCGGCGCTTGTCATTATCGTGTTCCAGTATGGACGATAAGGTAGCCGGTAAACTTATGCATGTGGCATTAGACCTCACCACAAGATAGCAATGCACCATTAACACCTTTGGTGTCTATAGGCGATGTTTGACTCTTTCCATCAGGGGACCCATTTGCTTCTCAAAGAATCAAGCTCCTCTCAAGCAAAAATTCTGGATCCGTCACTGCCATCACATTATTTCAACAAATAGGTCAAAACGCACGACAAAGCTTGTATAAAATAATAGCATTATTTTTATGATCTAGCAAGTTTAGTAGGTCAATAGCGTTGTTACGTTCGCAGTGATCGTTATCATGGTTATTACATTATCTGATATTACTAAATGCATTTGCTAATTTAAAGCAAATGCTATAAATAATCTATCGGTAAATTATTGGTAAGTACAAAGTTTTATTTCTGGATATAATGGAAAATTATGTTTCGTATCGTTATGTTGTAAAAAGCATAATGGTAAAGTGGTTGATTTGATTGAAAAGCTAAAGAGCCAAGATCTTCTTAAAGCGTGAATAGCAGGCATGAATAATTTAACTATTAATATTATGTTAAATTTAGTACTAAATTATTTATATTTCAAACAAAAAAATGTTATTTTTTATTTAAGCCAAAACGGTCAAAATTCTATTGACATGTGTACAAATGTATAAGAAATGACATATTCACTAAGAGATCTTGCCTTTTGGCCAAAGGTCTATAATATATCTAAATATATTTTTCTATTAGTTATTATTTTTAACGGCCATATTTAATAATATTATTATTATATTTTATTATTAACGTAAAAGCGGTCAAAATTCTAGTGACATATCATTCAAGTATATAATGGAAATTACATATTTATTCACACACAAGACATATCACATATCTTGTGACATATCACTAGACATGTCACTAGAATTTTGACCGCTTTGGCGTTAATAATAAAATATTAGTATTATTTACAGTATTTATATCGTATTAAAAGCACTTGTACTGATATACTTGACTTTTTATTTCAATTGTCAATTGTCAATTGTACTAAATAATAATAACTTTTGCCCTGAAGATAAGTTAAAACGCGAAACCGGTTGGTTTTAATAAATAAAAAGTCAAGTAAAACAGTACAAGTGCTTTTAATACGATATAAATATAAGTTAACATGGAGTTTTACCAAGTGCCGACGATATTCAGTGTTCAAAGTATTATTTACAGTCGTTAAAAATACTAACTAATAAAAAAATCCAAATTAGTGCAGGCGTCTTCAAATAATCGATGAACACACATAAAAAAAACGACGATTTGCGAACCTTATTCCTTTCAGGGAATCGATACAAAAGTAGTCCGGCTCAACACAGGTTAGTGTAATTCTTGTGCAATAAATTAAAATGGTATTTTAAAATAACAGCACAACGCAATACAACAAAACACAACATAATGTTTCACGATTTATTTCAACACAGTACGACACGACACAGTAGTTGATTATCTAAATTGTAGCTCCATATTTTTGAAAAAATTCTTATGTAAACTAATTGTTAATCGTGTTTTTAGTTTTACAGTATCCTTAAAAGTACGATATACGATAAAATATCCAAAAAAAATAATATATGAGTATTAATATATCTATTCAAATTGTACGTATCTATACGAAAAATTTGTGAGCATTCTAAAATCTCACATGAACATAGTTCCGTTATAGTATAAAGTTTGTTTTATCAGATCGTTTGCTATCTTATAACTAATTACTCCACACTGAAATGGAATATACACAGAAATAGAAACTGGGGCAAACTTACAATACATTCATTTACACTATATTTGAGTACCAGCCCAATTCCTCAGACTTATTTGCTAAACAAATTTAGACAATGTACTTCCTAGTATACCGCATTTTTGCACGCCTCTTATACTGAGCGTTGAGATAATATCTCTATATTTTATTTATTTATTTAAACTTTGCACACATACTTTTGCACAGGTAAACTTAACGCCCAAGAGCATTCATATATCACACACACACTGTAATAACTTCCAGATTAATATACCGACTGAGGACAAAATCTAATCAGCACTTTTTCTCAAAAAACTGCGGCCAATGCATAAATTGCATCAAAATCGGTTTATTCGGGTTCGGGAGTAATCATTGACGCAAAATGTTGGAAACAGTGTTTTTTTCGACATAGCTTCAAAATTTTTCAACCAATAATTTTTTGATCTTATCCGATATTTTAGTACCAAAAAAATTATATTGAATGCCGTTTTTAAAATTAGAATCGAACCAAATTTTCAAGTTACGCTTTTCAAATAAGTATTAAAATTGCGTTGTTTATAGCAAACTTACTTCATATTTTTAAAATAACTTTTAGGCTAATATACCGATTAAATTATTATTTATATTTAAATATTTAAAAATATATTTAAAAATCTAGTCAGTTCTTTTAGTTACAAAACTAAGTCAAATACCGTAAAGAAAAGAGCTTACTCATTCTTAAAAGGCCGGCAACGCAACTGCAAGACCTCTGGTATTGCAGATGTCCATGGGCGGCGGTGATCACTTACCATCAGGTGCACCTCTTGCTCGTTTGCCCCCTCTTCTATAAAAAAAAACCGGCTTAAAATCGGTTGATACTTTTTTTCGTCACTCGTTGCTCGTCGCTCGTTGCTCGCCGCTCGTTGCACCACAATTCGCGTTGCTAGTTGCGGCGCAGGTAGCTGTGGCCAGGCTGTTAGAAATTAAATGTATTATGGATATCCATATGATATCTATAGATTCCAAAACAAAATTCAAGAACATTAAATGTTTAAAATTTTTAAATTCAGATAAATTGCAACATTAGACTTCCTGTTTTCCTTTATCTGAAAAATTTGATTTGTTTTTCAGCTGTAAGCGATACCACAAACAAAGAATTACGTGAGGAAATTAATACCTTGAAGTGTCAGTTAGAAAGTGCTCATTGTGAAATACAAAATCTAATTTTAGAAAATAACTCTCTTCGCAAAGTAAACAAAGAACAAGCTAGAAACATAGAAATTTTAAAAAAAGTAACAAAAAATACACCTTCCAAGATATCCACACAACACAAAAGTTATAAGTGTTCAACACCAAAAAATAAGTATGTGAAGTCAAATAAAACTCAAAATAAAACAAGTATTTCTACATCTTTAAATTTGAACTCTGAGGACACTACAAGTAGTATAACAAAATCAAATTCTAAGATTTCAAACACTATTCAGACACAAAAAAAGGAAGAAGTAAAATCTAAGAAATTGAAGAACTCTAGTAAGCAGGTTTCTATGTGTGTTTCTCTAAAACAGTGTTATGAAAAGTCTACTCAAAATCCTTCAAATACACAAAAAAATAAGATTCTTATATTAGGAGATCAAAGACTCCGGGGCCTATCTACTAGATTGGTGAAATACAAATCAAGTGAGTTTTCAGTTTTATCTACAATAAAACCTAATGCGAAGTCATTGAATATATTAAATAGTTTTAGTGATTATTCAAATTTAAGTAACAAAGACTTTATCATACTTGGCATTGGTACCAATGACAAAGAACCTTATTCTGTTTTCACTAATTTGTGTAATATGTTAGATAAACTAAAAGTGTGTAAACAAGTGTTTTTAATAAAAGTAGAGTCGAATAAATATCTAAATGTAGGATTACTAAATTATAAGTTAAATTTAATTGTAAAACAATATAACAACTGTACTTTTATTGATTTAGATTCTTATTTGTCTAAATATAATAATCATTATTCGCATAAAACCTATATAGACTGTTTGTATAACAAATTAAAAATTAATATGGATTATCAGGAATACAAAAATAACTTTTTGTCATTTTCCAAACAAAAAATTAATAAAGTAACTGATAGTGAAAATAATAATAAGCAATTAAATAAACAGACATTTACATTCAACGAATATAAAGCAAACTTAGAAAAATTAGTGTCTAGTAGAATAATTAGTATCAAAAATGATCAATATCCTACCCCTAAGATAAACAAAGGTACAATACCTTATTATTTCAGTAAAAAACTAGGAAATAAAGTAGAAAACAACCTAAAACATTCAGTTTCAAATAATGTAATAAAAAAGGGTACCATACCATATTACTTTAATATTAAATCGAGAAGTGATATAAAAAATATAGATAACAAAGACCAGTTTTTTCGGAAATAAACACCAGTTTCAATTATTACACCAAAATATAGCAGGTGCTCTGAGTAAAAGAGACTATTTGCAAGTAGCTTTAAGTGAGCTTAGTGATGAATTGGGCAAAATTGATGTTATCTGCCTTTCTGAAACATTTCTTAAACAAGGTTCCGAACAAAATTTTAGAATAGAAGGTTACTCTATGGCATCTTATTTTTCTCGTGAAAACCAACGACGGGGTGGCACTTGTATTCTGATCAGAAATGATCTACAGTTCAAAACTCTTGATTTACAAATACGCTTACCATTCTCTTTTGAATGCTGCGCTGTTGAAATTATAGATTATAAATTAGTAATAATTTGTATATACCGCACACCCAACTCAAATGTTGAAACTTTCCTTTATAATTTAGAATTACTGTTAGAAAATATAATGAAAAACTCTAAGAAGAAATTTATACTATGTGGGGATTGGAATATAGATCTGTTACAGGATAATTATACTCAAAAGCAGTTAACAGGCATTCTATCAAATAGTAATATTAATCAGCACATACTTAAACCCACTAGGAAGCATGCATGTTTAGATGTAATTGCTAGCAATTTGGAAAATGTTCAGTCTTACACTCATTATCTCGGTTTATCTGACCATGAGACAGCCCAGAGTATAAAAGTAAATATTGAGTCCATCTCAAACTTTAAACCAAAACGAGCTTTTTGGTTTGAAACAAAACAACTTTTTAGTCAAGAAAATAAGAAAAAGTTTTTTGAATGTCTATCATCCTTAAGTTTTAATGAAGTTCTTGCAAGTTCAAATTGTGAAGAGGCATTTAATAATTTCCACGACATATTCTTATTGTTTTTTGAGCTATGCTTTCCAAAAATTCGTACTAAGGTATCAAATAAACCAATTAAAAATAAATGGCTGTCAAAAGGACTTCTTAAATGTTGTAAAGTCAAACGCCAGCTATATTTAAATTATCGGTTTGGTAAATCTAATAAGAATGAAAATAAAAATAATTACTTGCGTTACAAAAGAATTTTATCAAAATGTATACTAGAATCACAAAGGCAATCATCTCTGAAATTTATTGAAAAATCTTCCAATAAATGCAAAGCTTCGTGGGATTTAATTAAAAACACATTCCAGAATAAAACAAATATACAAGAAATTGGGAAAATTAGAGTGAACAATACAGAGTATACAAAATCCCAATCAATTTGTAACCTATTTAATGATTTTTTTATAAACCAATCAAAAACAAGTATTAACAATGACAAATTCACAAACACTTCAAAAATACTTGGGTTACCTAATAGCAGTAAAACTATGTTTCTTACACCAGTAGATGAGCATGAAGTATTTAAGATCATAAACTCCTTAAAAAATACAAGTGCAACTGGTTATGATAATATTAGTACAGAACTACTCAAAAATGTTGCTGCTGTAATATCAAAGCCGCTCAGCCATATTATTAATTTGACATTTTTAGAAGGGAAGTTCCCACAACGACTAAAAAAGTCTATAGTTAGACCAATACTTAAAAAAGGTGATCCTTGCGATATGAATAACTATAGACCCATTACACTAATTCCGATTCTCTCAAAAATTTTTGAAAAAGTTATGTATGATAGACTTCATAATTACTTACTGAAATGTAATATATTAAAAAATAATCAATATGGATTTAGAAAAGGTAGGTCGACAACCTTAGCATGCTTTGAACTGGTAAAGAGTATAACGGAATGCCTAAATACAAAAAGTTATCCACTTTGTGTATTTTTAGACATGAGTAAGGCATTCGACTTTGTTTCTCATAGAATTCTGTTGGCAAAACTTGAAAAATATGGTATAAGAGGGAAATCATTAGAGTGGATACAAAGTTATTTAGAAAATAGAAAACAGTGTGTAGAAATTTCAAAAATTTCTGGGACACATAAAAAAATATATACTTCAAATTATAGTTGTAGTGACTGTGGAATACCACAGGGAAGTGTTTTAGGACCCTTGCTCTTTTTAATTTACATTAATGATCTTCCAGAGACTATGCAACATGAGTCATTCTTATTTGCAGATGACACTACACTCCTCATTAAATGTAAAAATAAAAATCATCTAGTAAAAGAAACAACTGAAACCTTACTTAAAGTTTCGGAATGGTTAAAAAGTAATAATTTAAAAATTAACTTGACTAAAACAAAGATAGTTGAATTTCAAACATGTTATAGCAATAAAGTTCAAAAATCAAATATATTATTTAACAATATAAATATAGAAAATACTGAATACACTAAATTTCTAGGAATATTTATTGACAACCATTGCAATTGGAAAGCGCACATTGATTCTCTTTGCAAAAAAATTGACAGATTTATCTATGTTTTGAGAAGAATAAGAGAAGTAGCCAACTTAAATGCTGCATTGCTGGCATATCACGGATATGTCTCATCTGTATTGCAATATGGAATCTCTATTTGGGGAAACTCAGTTGATTTAATTAGGAT
The DNA here is from genome assembly GCA_036924255.1 of Apodemia mormo. NCBI lineage: Eukaryota > Metazoa > Arthropoda > Insecta > Lepidoptera > Riodinidae > Apodemia > Apodemia mormo. The sequence goes on along the minus strand of JAUPFN010000016.1, from coordinate 16,950,595 downwards.
TTTCAGAATTCAAAAGAAATGTATACGTGCAATATGTAATGTTAATCAACTACATTCATGTAAACCCCTATTTAAAACTCTTAAAATACTACCTTTACCTTGTCTTTACATACTGTCGGTATGCGTATTTGTAAAAAAACATCAACATTTGTTTAAAACAAATGCTCAAGTATTAGGGAACTCATATTTTAGAAACAGTGAGAAGCTACATGTGCCAAGTCAAAGACTAAATATTTATAAAAAAAATGCATATTGTATGGCAATTAATATATACAATCATATTCCTGATAGTCTAAAATTATTACCTATAAATAAATTTCGCAAAAAATTGTTTGATTTACTGTTAAATAAAACATACTATGATATTAGAGAATTTTTAGCAGATAAGATTAAATGTTAATAAACAGAAATATAAGCTTGTACAATTTACCTTGAAATTTAAATGTAATAAAAACTGAACGGCAAATTTGTAAAATGGTAAATTTTTTGTAAATTGTAAAAATTTGGATTGAGCATAAGATCATATTTTGTAAATTATAAAAACAACTTTTGATGTGAAATAATTCTAGTAAATTGTAATACATACAATTGTAATACGTGAAATAGAAAAAAAGAAGCCCGCTGAGTTTCTTCCGCCGGATCTTCTCAGTGTGTGGCCGCGTTCCGATCCGGTAGTAATTATAAAGAAATCGACCTAAATTAAAATGTTTGCACGCCATATTATGGTAGAATATGATGGTAATTTAATTTATTTTAATAACTTGTGACACCCATATTCTTGCAAATAAATATTTTTCATTTCATTTCATTTCATTTCATTTCAAAAAACATTTTAACCAATCTTCTCCAAAATACGAGACTATCTCGCTATACAAAATTAAAATAATACAACAAACAAACTAAATTATAGCCTCTTCGTGTTTGGAAGTAAGCCAAAAAGCGTCTAAGATATCCTATTTTCAAACGTTTTGTTTTAAAATTAAAATCAAGTACTTATTGTTAAACAATTTAATTAATTAAAAAACTATTTGTGCATATAATTTTTATGCGCTTTTCTCTATTTCTTTCATATTTTCTTAATGTTATCTAAATATATATAAATCACGTGTCACGTTGTTTGTCCGCGATGAACTCCGAAACTACTGAACCGATTTCAATGAAATTTTGTAGATATCTATTATATGATCCGATTTAAAATATAGGATAGTTTTTATCTTAATTAACCCCCCTCCCCCACCTCCTCGCAAGTACTCCACCAAAATATTCAATACAAATTATTTGTATGATAAAACAGCATTTGGCGGGGTCAGCTAATTTTAATATAGGATCCAAGTAAAAACAAATCTTACAACTACTCGTCGACAAAAAAGAAATACAAAGAAAAAATCCAAATAATTAAAAAATATTCTAATTAGGTGACAAAATATTCAAAATGATTTATAATATTAATAATGATGCTGAAAAAAAACAGAATTGATCTAACCCCAAAGTAAGCAAATTATTTGCTTTTTATGGGTGTTGGTTAACGATAATAATACTTTGAAATACATAGATAAATACTGTTATAATATATTATAACAGTATTTCAACAATATATTATATTGCCGAAAAGCATTAGTAAACATAATTAATAAACAATTTAAAATTCGGGAAGACAAGATAAAAAAAAGAGAATTATGAATAAATAAAATAATGTCAGATTAAAATTAGAATTTGATCTATATAACAAGCTGAATTTTTGTGAACAGCTTCGTTTTGACGAGACGCCCATCTTTTGTTTCTTCGAAAAATCTGAAATCGGTAAAGATAGATAAAAAGAAAACTTAAAAGAGTTGGACTAAGAAAAGTTTCCACTTTACGTGTAGGACAAAGTCTGGAAACTTTTCTTAGTCCATATAGTATTTTTAGTTATTAACATTAGTCCATATAGTATAATTATTATTATAATTCAACCCTTGAATTATAATAATAAATCATAAGCTGTTATGAGAAAATTAAGTTGTTATTTAATTTATATTAATCAATTTAAAAATTTCATAATTCCGAATTTTTAGAGTGGAGGGCTCGTCAGAAAAACCATCGAATGTGTGTGACAAAAGATTGTTCGTGTTTTCCATAAAATAATAAAGCGAATATAGCAAAAAAATATTGTTTAATATGTATTTCCTTCGCGGAATCGAAATGTTCCGAGCCTCCTAACTTTATTAGTTACCCGATCCGAGATTTTTCGGAGATAGAAAAGATTTGCGTCTCATCAAAACGAAGCTGTTAACAAAAATTTTGCTTGTTATTAATAAAAAACCTCCTGGGACCACGGTCTAGTATGTTGATTTTCATAGTTGCATTTTCATAACTTGCTATTACCAAATAAGACTGAAATGCGTCCTTTGAGAGAGACGAGGGTATTTCACCAATTGCTAGATTTGGACTGTTACTGAGATTCCTAAAAATCAATTATATTTTTGCCAGAACTAGTAACCTAATCAAACTCTGGACCTAAATCTGTGTAGCGACACTGACCAACCACTCGGCCATCTCTATTCATTATTAATATAAATAAATATTGCCTGTTAATATCTCTATATTAATAGGCATTATTTGTACATTGCTTGTGCGATACAATCTTGCCATGTAAATAGGAACACATTTTATGGTGGTACATTTTACACGATGGTAGGGACACGCATAATCGGCCGCCTTTTACGACCTGCCTGGCAGAACGGCAGTTGGCCTATTCTTCAAAAGAGCCCGGGACCATCACGGGGAAAAAAATTTGGCAGTAAATGGAAGTGACATTGACATACTTACATTTTTGATCTCTAATTCTATTTCAGATAATATGGTAAAGGAATATTTGTAATTATTCACTTTCTTAGGATTCCCAAATTAATAAGAAACCGTTAGAGTTATGCCATGTCTGTCCGTCAGTCTGCAGCATAGTTCTGAGATTCTTATCTCTGTAATTTTGCAGTTTTGGTTATGTTTTTAATTTTTTTGGTATAACGTATTTATAACTTGATACAAAATTTGAACAAGCATATTATCCAAATAATTAATTTCGGCGTTGAAATAAGGGTGACGAGAGCACGTTATTACGTATATGCGTACGTACAGTAATTTGGTTTAAAATAAATTAATTCTTTAACTGGAATGTTAAAACTTTCCAGGTAAAAATAGCATTAACAAAATGTACCTTTTCAAACAATTGATATAAATAAAATTATTAAAACTTTCGTGATTATAGATTATGGGTTATATAAAACCTTCCCATTCTATTAAATTCCATTATTCCATATTTCAAAATAGCTCTAGTCTTGTAGGCAAAGAACATCATATTAAACATTAAACAATCCTTACTCATTTGCGTATTCGTTTCAAAAAAAAATTAAAATATAAAAATAATCATTAATAAAAAAACACTAATTGAGATTAAAAACTTAAAAACCCTAAACTAACTCTAAAAAAATCTTTATACATTTTTAAAAGATTCTCAGCAAATATTTTAAAGCATTTTGTGCTTTGAGAAACAGCAAATGAAATTGTAGTAGTTTCAGGTAAACAAACACGAATTTCATTATTTCAGCAAAATAGTCTTTCTAGAAACTCTTAGTCGGTAAATATTAATAAAGTCTCAGTGTTATTTAAAGCACAGAGACTACGGAAAAAGTCTGTGCACGTATGCTCTCCTCTGAATAAATTGCATTGCTTGTTTACACTAAGAGATTATTTCCTTGTACATACAGTGCTACTTTATACTGTACACATAGTTAGAAGAAATTCGCTCAATTATCAGGCTCGTTCCTTTTACTTACTTTTTGAAATACACATGCACTTGATTTATAAATAAATTAACATAAAATATACGGCTTTTTTATTATATTATTGTTTCGGACTTTTTTAAAAAACGGATCAACTTTTTTACTGCCAAACATCTCGTAAAAGGCCAGAGAAGACTAGCATGTATCACTAACATCATGAATACTAACTAAATGGTAGAGTTCTGCAATGTATCGATGGGATTTTGGTACCACCGCTTTATCTAATCCTGTCGCAATAGCATCAGCGCTTTTTTCTGTCGTATTCTAGTTTAGAGGATAAGTTAGCCGGTAAACTCACGCATGTGTCGTTTTAACCCCACCACATGGATAGAAATGTATTAATAACGTATTTTTTATGTTATAAGATAGCAACCAAGTAGATCGGTCTCCTGATGGAAAGAGTCACCCATCGCCTATACACACCAAAGGTGTTAATAGTGCGTTTCTATCTTGTGGCGAGGTCTAATGCCACATGCATAAGTTTACTGGCTACCTTATCCTCCGTACTGGAACACGACAGTGACAAGCGCGGACGCTATTGCGGCAGGACTAGGTAAGGCGGTCGTACCAGACCCGGGTGAGACAGTGCAGAACTCTACCACCTAGTAACCATGTTTGGTGTATTTAGATGATGATTATCTCTTCGCATCAGTTAAACCATTAGCTTGTTTGCTATCTTATGAAATAAAACAAAAATATATACAAGCTATACAACGTAACTCGTTGTCTAACTAGTATTTTCAAGAATTTCTTGAGATTATTCCATTTTTCAGGCACAATAATTAGTGTTTGAATAAAAGCTATTTATTAACCAAACATCTAAATCTGTCAAGACGTTATAGAGTGATTGAACAAAATACACACACATTTACGCTTATAAGCTTCAGTGTGTAATATAACAGTAGCGGAATTTTGCAATATGATAGAATTCTGTAACCATAATATTATGTATATACATATAATAAAATCGTAGGAAAGTCAAAACTGTACATTGAATATTTTTTTAAAAGAATACTTGCGGCGTGATCTACAATCGATATCGAAGCCAAAAATATAGTTTTTAATATTTTTGTCTGTTTGTCTGTTTGTCCGGGGTAAACTCAAAAAGTACTGCATGGTTTTACTTCAAATTTTGCATGAATATTACTAACAGGTCGGGTCAACATATAAGCTACATATTATCACGCTATCACCTACAGGGGAGGAGCAGGCAACAGCTAGTATATATATGAATCAATTGCTGTTCATTAGTTTCGCTAAAGCTTGAGCACGGCTGAACCGATTTGGCTAATTTTGGTTTTGAATTAATTGTTGAAGTCCTGGAAAGGTTTACCAGGTAAGCAAATACAGAAAAATATAAGAGTAGTTAAAAAGGCAGAACAACGTTTGCCGGGTCACTAGTAAATAATAAAAAAATGAATGTCTTAAACCCGGGATGAATATTAAATGTTTGACAGGTTGACAGTTTATACTGAAAAATTAAATTGCTGTTATTACTAAATATTTTTGGAATTTTTCCATATTTTCTTCCTTTAAACTTTCCCCGAACTTTCATAAATATGTTAAAATATAAAAAACAAATAAAATCTTAACTTTTTATAGATCGTATCACCATTTCTTGGTAAAAACATTCCTACTTCTCACACTATTTTGTTTGCATCGAGAGCCACATTACTGGGGCTCAGTGCACCTATTTCTGCTTAATTGCCTACGTCATTAATACTTGTCTTCCACCCTTCTAATGTTACATGCATTGGACGCGGCGCGGCGTAACAATGAAACTGGACATAAGCATATTGCCTTAACATAGTATGTGAATAAATATTACGTTGGTTCCTTTTCAGAAAAGCTAGTTTAAGGTGAATCTCCAAGGTATACCATAATTTACTAGTATTTTATCAAAAAAAATGTCTAAAATAGTCGCATTCCATCTATGAGGTTTTACTATAAATATATTTTATTAGTGCAGATATTATTTATAGCATACGCCAATTACGCCCCGTATCCTGCTTATTTATCAGTTTTTTGGAAATAATAACTATACCTACTCTCTGATTATAATGATAAAGTGTACCATAAATATTAAAAATATGATTATAAATATAAAGTAAACTTAATCGTACGTAGCATTATCTACCAATCAATCTTAACTGATAAGAAAAACTGCATTGAAAGCGTTGTATATTATTATTTATTAAATGATTATTGTAACAAAGTTTTCTAGTCGTAAACCTAGATGGCGCTACTACTACAACTATCTATCTATCTATCTATTTAATTATATATTTATATATATATATACACTAAAATAGTCGTAACTTCTAAGATCAAGATTGAGCTCTGTCGTAAAGATATTTTTAATAATAATTTTGCAAATAATCGCAAATATCATCATATATATATATATATATATATATATATATATATATATATATATATATATATATATATATATATAAATCAATTGCTGTTCGTAGTCTCGCTAAAACCCGAGAACGGCTGAACCGACTTGGCTAATGTTGGTTTTGAATTAATTGTTAAAGTCCAGGGAAGGTTTAAAAGGTGAGAAAATATATTAAAAAAAATAAGAGTAGTTAAAAAGGTAGAACAACGTTTGCCAGATCAGCTAGTATTAAATAAATACCAGTAGTAGTAACGCTTCCACCCTGTTGAGATATTTACCTGAAAACTTGTATAGAGAATATCGACTCCGCCTCTCTTATGAGAATTAATAATATATGTCACCTAAATTTCGTCTGTGCTGTTTCACTCTTTTATCCCCCCTCCCCAAATTAAAATTAACAGCTAAGTAGATCAGTAAGCTGATAAAATATATACACAACATACGTCCCTATATATTTAATGAAATTATTAAATAAAATAGCCATACATATGCGTATACATATAATAAATAATATATACCTACTATAATAGTAATGCAAATAAATATAAATACCTTTTACATTGCTATAATAATACGTGTTCGGTTCGGAGGGTAAGGTAGCCGGCTGGTTGTAGCATTAATATCTCGCCACTTTTATAGCAACGCATCATTAAAATCTATAGGCGACGGTTTTCCCAATCTACTACAAGAAAGGTCTGCTTGTTTTTGATATACGATACATATGATATATTACGATAGAAAAAATAATTAATACTAGCTGACCCGGCAAACGTTATTCTGCCTTTTTAACTACTCTTATTTTTTTCTATATTTTTTTCACCTTTAAACCCTTCCCTGAACTTTAGCTATTAATTCCAAACCAAAATTAGCCAAAGCGGTCCAGCCGTTCTCAAGTTTTAGCGAGACTAAAGAACAGCAATTGATTTTTATATATTATATAGATTTCGATGAACCATCAATATTCATAATCCCATTTTATACACCCGAAATATTCATACCCATATTATCGTATTGATACTTGAATGTGCCTACGGTAAGTGTGTTTTGTCATTACATACTCATTTCACACCACATGCCCCCTATGGCAATTAGTGCATCGCCAGCTGTCGGTCCCCCACAGTTTTTGCAGTCTCCAACGCTATTTCACATAACCCTCTTACCTAATAGCTTTTCTTACACGGAATTTTACCAATGTGATACCTTGGCTATGCTGAATAATTAGAACTCAGAAAATTCACGGTATACACTTGTGTTATATTATCTAAAAAGGTAGATGCGACTTATTTAAATATTTATTTAATACACAACAAGATATTTTATTCCGTCATAATATAGTAAACAAGTTACAAATTGACCACAACAACAAAAAAAACAATATAATGAATACTATCGATCTTATTTGTCCTATAATATGTACATCTTGTCTAGCCAAGCAACTTCTAGTGAAAATTGGATGTTTATAGGGTGTTATACCATTTAATTATATAACATACCACTATTTTTATACTATCACTACTATTACTATTACTGATTATTGACTACTTTTAGATTTTTATCTATACAAATAAATAAATTTGGAGTGTCTGTTAATGATAAGGAACCAAAATTGGCATGCCTATAAAAGGGTAGAATAAGTAGAAACATGTATAATAATCTAACCAACAACTATGTATAACCTTTGAGTAGACGTGTAATATATCTATGTGTATAACCTTATTCTTGCAAATAAAATTATTATTGGTATTAAAAAATATGCCAAATGCTGTCCCGTCAGGCAAGTCGTAAAAGGCGACCGATTGGCTATACGAGTCACTAACACCGTGGCTACTAGGTGGTAGTGTTCTGCATTGTCTCTCCCGCGTCTGGTACCATTGCCTTACCTATTCCTGCCGAAATAGCATCAGTGTTAGTCACTGTCGTGTTCCGGTTTGGAGGATAAGGTAGCCGGTAAACATATGCATGTGGCGTTAACCTCGCCACAACATAGCAACACACCATTAACATCTTTGGTGTCTATAGGCGATGGTTGACTCTTTTCATCAGGAGACCCATCTGCTTGTTTGCTATCTTATAAAAAAATACTTTGATGATATTGGACAAAGGATACAATGTGTAGGTATCCTGAAAAATAATAAAAAAGTAATTTGTTTGATTTTGTTTTCACATGCTCACGTACCTACGTGTATACGCATGGCCTAAACAAAATAAGGAAATCTTATACAAACAAACCATACCGTATGTTTGCTATTACTAAAATGGATCTTAATGGGTCGTTTCATTCTATTAAATGGCTCATATATTCCCCTCTATGGACTTTATTTTATACCACGTTGACAACGTAACACAAAACAAACACGGATTTATGTGGTAATAGCCGTTGCACGCGACTTTGCCCGGATGATAAAATTACACTGTGGTTATATTTTTTTAACAAAATTTTGAAAAGGTAGAGGTTCTCTATGAGTCTAATTTTTGAGAAGGTATATTAAATTGGATGTATATTATTTGATTATTATTGGGTGTATATTAATGAGGATGTATATTATACTGATAAGTACCAATTGTGCAAATAAAATAGGTAATTTTGACCTAATTGTAATAATTATTATCCAATAAAATTATTTTGTACGCACAAGTATCGAATTCCAAACTGCGATAGCGATAGCTACTCAAAATGCTGGCCTAATTTTTTGCAGACATAGTCGTGACTAAGTTGTTAGGTAAACTGCACCCATTGGATCGACGGAGTGTTGTTCAATTTAAAATACTCGCTAAGTTTTAGCGAAATTGGAGGGTAAACACGAGCATTTTGAAATATTACAATATTTTTATTTTTATAAATAAGACCATTTCATTTAGTGAAACACGACATGATAACCATTGACGCTAATGCGGCAGAAATAGGTGAGGCGGTGGTACCAATTACCTGGACGACTCGTTGTGGAACTTTACTACCAAGTAGTGACACGTATAGACAATCGTTCGTCTTTTATCTACTACTTGGCAGAATGGCTAATGGTCTATTCTGCAAAGGGGGTCTAGACCAACATTTGGTAAATTGAGTTATAAAATCATTACGGCAGGCGTGCTGATGTGAAATGCATTTTTTTTGTTTAACTAACGATGTAAGAACTAAAAATCTTATTTTTTTAATTTATAGCTATATACGAATAGCTAGGGCTGTTACCCTAGCTATTCTTAGCAAAAAAGGCAAATTATTAACCTAGATGTCTTAGTTAAATAAATATGGCCATATATTATTTATTAGTTTTTAGGAATTATACTGTTTATTTGGATGAAAAGTAACCCACATTTTAATCAAAAATATAGTTTTACCACTTACTTAGTTTTATGTTTTATTCATTTAACCAGAGACATGATTTAATAACAAATATACCAACTTTCTCATTTATTCCATAACTACCGTGTATTCGTGTTATGAAAAATAACAATTAAACTTTTTGTTCAGTCTTCAGTGCATCCAAGGCACGTTCCGGAGTTATGAGATGTTCGTGACAGAGCTATTGCTAGGAACAAAAATAAGGTAAATATACATTCCTCTCTTGGATTTATTATTGCGAAAAACCGCAAATATTTCTAAGCTGAGTAATATCCAATGCGGAGTATTCTAGCCTACTTTAATCTACACGTATTTACTTTATGTGTTTTCATATTAATATTTTTCTTATCATACATACCAACACGACGAAACCTCCTTACACTTTATTACCTCCTTGTATTTATCAAGGAGGTAATAAAGTGTAAGGAGGTTTCGCCGTGTTGGTCCGGGCTTCCTTTGAAGAATAGACAATCTGCTGCTCTGTCAGGCAGTTCGTAAAAGGCGAAATTTTGGCTAAACCTGTCACTAGCATCGTAACTACTAGGTGATAGATTTCCACAACGTCTTGCTCGGGTTTTACCGCCTTACCTATTCCTGCCGCAATAGCGTCAAAGCTTGTCATATATAGAAATTTTACATGTTAAAATTCTAACTCTCCCTGAATGATACTTCTAAATGCAAAATATATTCGTTTAATGTACATGTGAACGATTTTGTGTGTATTTTTGTTTATAATTCCTTCACCCTGAAATAGCTCGAAAGATTTAAATTTATGTCAACATATGATATACTTTTTATTCTGGAACAATGTGTGTCTGAGTTAATAAGAAACTACTGTCACATTAAACCAATACATAGGATAAGCATACTAACACCAGACTCAAGTGTTGCAACTAAGATTTATCAAGGTAAAAACCGAACCGAATGTAAAATCACATGATATGAACGAAACAAGCAAACTACCACATCACTAAAGCAGTGAAACACAGCACAAGAAAAGCTTCAAGTCAAGAGTTTGTTTATATCTATAAAATCCATTTTTCCTTTGCTATACAGAAAATATTTTATTATATAAATAATTGTGTACATCAAATAAATCTACACAATATCCGATATAGACTTTGAAATCATCTCATGTTTTTCGAAAGACAATACGAAGATAGTTTTAGCCCACCATAGGCTACTTTTTTACCCGACTAAACTATCATAAAGAGAGCATCACGCTGTTGTCGAAACATATATTCAGAAACGAATTTTCCACGAGTACTCGGCTAATTAATATTGGCACAAATTTTCCAATTCCAAACTTTTAATGATGTTGAATAAAAGTTTACACGTCTCTTTAAGTTCTAGCACTCGTGAGAATATTCTTGCCCTCATTAAGATGCTGCTAAATTTTCAGCCAAGTCGTGCCCATTATTGATAATATGTTTGTAGCATCATTAAGCGTTTGTCGTCTTTACTTCTTCGAAATATATTTTCTTTTTATTTTTCAAGAATGTTTCCTTGACTAGATCATTGATCAGTAATTTTTAATATGTAAAATATTTATAATCTTTATGCGCTTAATTAGCAGTTTCACCACTAGGTGGTACTAGACCCGGGCGAAACAATGCAGAACTCTACCACCTAGTAAAAAAAAAGGTTTTCTGAAAAACATAGATTAGCTAAGACTGAATTTATATTTTATTTATTTTGTAATATTGGATAGCAAATTAAATAGTTTTCTTAATAACATGGCCACCAAAGATGTTAATGAAACGCTAAAATCCATCTAGCTTGGTCGTAATACCACATGCATAAACTCAACTTACCTAAATTACTTACTATACGACGACCACGACGTTATTGCCATAGAAATAAGTAAGGCGATAGTAATAAATTTTGGCAACAGCAATAGCACGTTTAGTCCTCTTTCGGCATTTACGAGATGCCTGAGAGTAAGATACTTACTGCCGGTTTCCGAAACGCAAATTAATTTTAACAAGCAATGTGTTTAATATAATTTTTACAAGCAAATGATCTGTTAAGCACAGATTAATTGCTTGTTAAAATTAATTTGCGTTTCGGAAACTGGCCGATAATCTATTATTCAAAATGGATCTATTCGCTGATACATTAGCCACCTTTTATGCGATATAATGACATGGAAGAACTAGTTGCACCATATCGCTTTTCTCCTTCAGTCGTTTGGGCGAAAGAATATTTTGATATGTACATGGTATTAAATATACAGTAAGTATATTTTCATGTTGCAGTTTAGAGAGTAAGTTAGCCGGCAGTTGATGCTTAAGGCATTATTACATAGTCACCATAAAATAATAATCTATACTAATATTATAAAGTTTTAGAGTTTGTTTGTTTGTTTGGTTATACGCGTTAATCTCGAAAATTGCTGAACCGATTTGAATAATTATTTTTGCCTATATAACAACATCTTGCTACGACCAGTAGGAGCGGAGTAAAAAAAGTCCGCGCGGACGAAGTCGCGGGCAACAGCTAGTAAATAATAAATATTCACGGGACAATAATCTATATATATAAAAATCAATCCCTATTTTCCTTGGTCACGACATCACGCCTGAATGGCTGGACCAATTTAGGTAATTTTTTTTTGTTGTAATTTATACTTTCCATCGTCGGCACTTGGTGAAACTCCGTCATAATTATTGTTTTAAATTTTACACTTGTACTGTTTCACAATTCACTAATTATATATAATATATACTTTTTTATTTAAATAGCCAACCGGTTTCGCATTTTATTGCATCATCAGGACTAAAACTTAAATTGTCAACAAATACGTTGTGTTAGGAATTGTTAATAATGGTCGGTAGATGTGAAATATTGAGCTTGATAGAAAATATTAATTAATTTTTGTTGTGTTTGTAATTATAAGAAGATTTTTATTAAAGAAAATATTAAGAAAATTGCGCGAAAAATTAGAAAATTTAAGAATACTTAACCACCATATAAAGTTTAATGCCATTTTGGCTGTGTGGAAGGACAATCCCGTAGACTTATATAAATTACGTGTCACGTTGTTTGTCCGCTATGGATTCCTAATATGCAAGGCAAAACAACGTTTGCCGGGTCAGCTAGTAAATAATAAATATTCACGGGACAAATTACACTAATCTAACCCCGAAGTAAGCAATTATTTTCTTGTGTTAGTCAATGATACTAATACATAAAAATACATATATAAATACTAGAAAAACCTTAAAAACAACAAAGAAAAGTATCAACACGCGGGATTTGAACCTGCGACCATCTCTCTAAAGCCGAGATGGTCGCAGGTTCAAATCCCACCTGTCGATATTTTTCTTTGTTGTTTTTAAGGTTTTTCCAGTTTCCCAAGCACGGGGTGAGTGCTATTACACAAAAAATATGTATATAAATACTAGAATATATTTAATAAACACCCAAACCTGGAAATACAAACATTCATGCTCATCACGCAAATGTTTGTCCCCGTAGGGGATCGAACTCAAGCCCCGTCGATTGCGTAGTCACGGTCGCTAACCTCTCGACCAACAGGGCGGTCATTTATATGGTATGGATGGATAGCAACTGACCATTTACACCTTTGGTCTCTTTTCAACAAGATTTGCTTATTTCCTATATATTATATTAATCTATGATTTTATAATATTTAAACTCAAAAACTGCAACAACGTATTGGTCCGGGTTGTACTCCTCCGTGTTGGTTCGGGCTCCCTTTGAAGAATAGACTATGTGCCATTCTGACAGGCAGTTCGTTAGAGGCGAATTGGCTACGCGAGTCACTACTATCATAGCTATTAGGTGGTAGAGTTCTGCATTGTCTCGCCCGGATCTGGTACCACCTATTCCTGCTGCAAAATCGTCAATGCTTATCATTGTCATACTCCGGTTTAAAGGATGTGGTAGGCGGTAAACTTATGCATGTGGCATTAAAACCCCGCTACAAGAAAATCAACGCCTTCGTACGGATGCAATGTAAGCGCACAAATATATATGCTTTTACAACAAATTTTTAAAAACCTCAACTTTTCTCTACTATAATATGTATGTGTTATACATATAACTATCATCTTGAATAACTTTGTATGTTAATGAAAACCGAATTAAAAGTCCGTTGCAAACTTTATATTTACACATATGGCATTAGATCTCGCTACAAGATAGCAACGCACTATTAACATCTTTGGTGTCTATACGCGATGGTTGACTCTTTTTATCGGGAGACCCATCTGCTTGTTAGCTATCTTATGCTATAAAAAAATATTCTGTGGTTGCAAACATACAGCGGAAGCGACTTTCTTTTATACTTTGTAAAGATAAATACCAAGCAATTAATCGGCCTTGAGGATACATCAATAGACATAATAATAATAATATGAAAAAGGACATAATTTTAACTTCCGACTATAACGCTATGTATATAATTAATTCGTACATTTAAATAGCTTATTGGATATTCCGTAATGAATATTCAGTCACCTCGCATGAACTTTAATGAAAATTACTACGAAATATAAAATTATGAAAGAGATTTTTATACAAAATAATGTGGCAAACTTTATAATTAATTTTATGTTAATTTCGAGTTATGACGCATACGTATATGCGTCGTAACGTTATTAAGTAAGGTTTAAATTCTATAATCTAAAACATATTATAAATGCGAAAGTTTGGATGTTTCTATGTATGGATGGATGGATGGTTGTTTGTTACTCAATCACGCCGAAACTTCCAAACAGATTTAGACGAAATTTGGCACATAAGTTAATGATCACCCGGGATAGCATATAGGCTACTTTTTATACCAGAAAAATGGGTTGTTCCCGCGAGACTCACCAAAAACTTTATGATGCAGCGGGCTGCATAGTGTAGCTAGTTTTATAATATGTATTTATATCAAATAATTGGTTTCTCGAATACCACTAAAATATTTCGATAACTTTAATAGTTTGGAAAATTTATACCAAATAATAAAAGAATAACATTGATATACTTTTTAATTCCGTATTATAACGTATAATAATTATTCTACCTAATTAAGTGCGGTTTTATATTTTTATGTATCCCATAATTTATTTTTAAGACCACTTTAATATCTCGATTCTTATGAAGAGTACGGAAAATAAATGCGAAATAATAAAATTGTGGGACAGATTTAATTTTTCTATAACATAATGTGGTTAATTTATGTTAATTGAGCATTATAACGAATAATTGGCAATCTGCCTGACTGTCATTACTTATTTTTGAATTATAAACCTATAAATTAGCAGCTTCATTCCGCAACTCTTGTCCACCCACGCAGTGATCAGATCAGATCGAAAGTATGTGAAATAGGTTAAAAGCTTATTTAGCGTAAGCTCCTGAGACATGTCTTATTCTTATAACCAATCTATGGTTTAATAATAAACAATAAGGAGAAATGGGCCAAAAATAGGATTTAGTGTACATGTTTAATAATAATAATAAATAGTCTATACATATAATAAAATCATTATTAACAATTCCTAACACAACGTATTTGTTGACAATTTAAGTTTTAGTCCTGATGATGCAGTAAAATGCGAAACCGGTTGACTATTTAAATAAAAAAGTATATATTATATATAATTAGTGAATTGTGAAACAGTACAAGTGTAAAATTTAAAACAATAATTATGACGGAGTTTCACCAAGTGCCGACGATGGAAAGTATAAATTATATAATAAAATCGTAGGAAAGTCAAAACTGTACATTGAATATTTTTTTTAAAATAATACTTGGGGCGTGATCTACAATCGATATCGAAGTCAAAAATATAGTTTTTAGAATTTTTGTCTGTTTGTCTGTATGTATGTCCGGGTAAACTCAAAAAGTACTGTATGGATTTACTTCAAATTTTGCATGAATATTACTAATAGGTCGGGTCAATACATAGGTTACATATTATCACGCTATCACCTACCTACATCTGTGCGGAGTAAACGAAGTCCGCGTGGACGAACTCGTGGGCAACAGCTAGTATAATAATAAATTAGTTAAGTATGTATATTCTATATATTAAAAAATTATAATTTTATATACATACTAATATTTGTTTATAAAGCGGACAAACATATCCATTTTATTAGTAGATAAATTCTTTTGTTATGTATACGACGGACGCAAGCGCCGACCCGCCATGATTCCTTGGAGCGTATGACGTTTGGCGTTCACTCGCTGTTCTTATAAGAAATATAGGTAGTGTCCTACCATCATCTTTGTATTTTATTAAAAAAAGTAGTGAAAATCGATAAAATGAATCCTCCTAAATCCTACAAGGGCAATTGAGTGGTGCCGATCTCCCGAATTCCCTGTCGCCCTATAGATTTAGTAGTGTACATGTAATAAAAAACAGGGACGCAGCAGGGTGCGCAGTCGCAGCGGCGCAAACGCAGAGTTCTACGTTTTTTTTTATATTATAAGATAGCAAACAAGCAGATGGGTCTCCTGATGGAAAGAGTCAACCGCCGCATATAGACACCAAAGATGTTAATGGTGTGTTGCTATCTTGTGGGGAGGTCTAATGCCACATGCATAAGTTTACCGGCTACCTTACCCTCCAAACCGGAACACGAGAGTGACTAGCACTGACGCTATTGCGACAGGAATATGTAAGGCGGTGGTACCAGACTCGATCGAGCCGATGCAGAACTCTACCACCTAGTAAAAAACGTTTAGTTATTTTCTTCTGCGTATCGGTGTGGTGTAAAAAATGTCGTGCGCTTTCATTAAAAAAAATAATGTTTTAATTTTTGTAATGATTTTGATTTGATTATGAACAGTTATTAACTAACGGATTTAAGTACTTTGGTTAAGTGTTGTTGAATAAAAAATCATTTGCAAGTCACACACGGAGCAATTTCTAGGAAATTATAATAAACGGCATCCTAACTAGGAGACAGGCAAGGCCTGAGAATTCATGTAGTGTAATAGGCACTAACGGCCGGTTTCCGAAACGCAAATTAATTTTAACAAGCAATTAATCTGTGTTTAAAAGATAAATAAATAAATGTATGGAAAATATTGAAGTAATATTTTGATGATTGGATACGTGTACGAAATGTATATCAATAATGTTGCAAAACACGAATAATCAACTATAATAACAATGTCAAAATATTATTTGATCTGTAACAAACTACAAAATAAAAACTTTAAACCTTCGTATATTATAAGCTTTAATATATAAGCTTTCTTTTTTAACTTCCCACTACGTATGTAGATAAGGAAGTTACTGATTTTACCCCGATTTTCGAAAATCGAGCTTTCACCAGATATCCACGTTTTGAGGTCCTAGGAATCTTTTGCAACTATTTTCACGATGACGTCAGAATGTATGTATGTGTGTGTGTATGTGTATGTAAACATCTCATAACTTTTGAACGACTGGATCGATCGCAAAAGCGGTTGATGACATTTGATTGGATTCCGCTCAACTTAGATTTCCTGAAAATTTGAACCGATTCGGTCCAGGAGATTTTGAGAAATTTTGAAAAAACACCAAAAAAACTTTTGACAATACAGTATTTTTTTAATATAACTTCCTGATTTATGTACCGATTGAGTACAAAAACTAATCGGCCCTATTCCTCAAAAAACTACGACTTATACATAAATTACATCAAAATCGGTTTATTTGTTTGACAGTAATCGCTGACGATAAATTTTGAAAAAAGCGTGTTTTCGACATAGCTTGAAATTTTTCGACCACTCATTTTTTGGTTTTCTACGATATTTTAGTACTAAAAAAACTACGTCAAATGCTTTCGAAAAATCAAAATCGAATCTAATTTTCAAAACTTATAGCTATATAAATTTTAAAATTACGTTGTTTTTAGCAAACTTACTTTTTTTTTTTAAATAACTTTCGAATTAACTCACCGATTGACTTAAAAATCAGCTTTTCTCCTTTAAAAACGGCGTCAAATATCGTTAATTAATAAAAATCGATCAATTTGTTTGGGATTTATCATTGGAGAAAATTAAAAATAAAATGCTTTTTGACATAGCATCGAAATATTTCAACCTATCGATTATTTATTGATTATATAATATAAGCACTTGTACTGTTTCACAAAATTTTAATTTTATTTATTACACAATCACTTTTAAACTTACAGCCAACCGGTTTCGCCTATTAAGGCATCATCAGGGCTTTCACATTAACATTTTTACATTATACTATTGTAAAATTTAACAAATGAACATACACAAAGACTTTAATAACTAAAATGCGAGTAAATGTACTCGCACCGGTTGGCTGTAAGTTTAAAAGTGATTGTGTAATAAATAAAATTAAAATTTTGTGAAACAGTACATGTGCTTATATTATATAATCAATATGATGCAGTTTCGCCAAGTACCGACGATGGAAAGTATAAATTATATCGATTATTTAGCTAAAGTAATATTTTAGATCTCAAAAATTGAGTTTAATGCCATCATCGTTTTCAAATATACAGCTTTTCAAAAATTAACATACCGCCATTTTTAACAAAATAGATCTTTGAACTGAAAAATCCATGCTTAAAATTTTTTCTCTTTTAAGATTAAAATTCCTTAATTTAGTAGAAAGTTTCAGAAATGGCCCGTAGGGTCAACCATTTACACATTTTTTAAATTAATATAACAATATAAGCTTTCTTGTTCATCTAAGCTCATAAAATGACGAACAATATGTTTACGGCTCATAAATCTACAAATAAACCATAAAATTTCATTGTCTTTTGATTCTTCTGGCTACAATTCGGTCTTACAATTACATCTTTCTACAATTATAAAGGACTCTTATAGTATCCTAGCTTAAGCCCGCAGCATCGCTCGCTTATTAAATTATTACACATATACATATCTTCACGTTAGATTTCTTATAGCGTAAACTGAGATGACTTGATATCATAAATCACAATCCAAGCAGACTTGTGTCATTTTGTTAAATATTTATAATTCTCTCACATTAACATGGCATGCGGAATTTGAACCTGCGACCTGCCGTAAAGCCAGGCTGCTCTCCCACTGAGCAAGTGTCGACAGGCTCGACGTGGCGAAATTTTTTTTGCTATATGATCGATTCCATCGATTGTATTAAATACTAGCTGTTGCCCACGACTTCGTCCGCGCGGACTTCGTTTACTCCGCACAGTTCCTCCCACGTAGGTGATAGCGTGATAATATGTAGCCTATATGTTGACCCGACCTATTAGTAATATTCATGCAAAATTTGAAGTAAATCCATGTAGTAATTTTTGAGTTTACCCCAGACATACATACAGACAAACAGACAAAATTTTAAAAATTATATTTTTGGCTTTGATATCGATTGTAGATCACGCCCTAAGTAGTCTTTTAAAAAAATATTCAATGTTCTGTTTTGACTTTCCTACGATTTTATTATATGTATAGATATAGATATATTAAATATAGCAAAGAAAAATTTCGCCACGTCGAGCCTGTTGACACTAGCTTAGTGGCAGAGCACCCCGGCTTTAGGGGAGGTCGCAGATTCAAATCCCGCGTGTCGATTTTTTTTTGTTGTTTTTAAAGTTGTTTTTAAATTCAAAATAGTGTTTTTTCAGTTTTCTGATAAAAACAACGTTGCCTGGGATTGGAATGTGCCCGGTTGACGATAGGCTGGCCACCTATCACATTGTGAGACCAAGTATCTTCGACTAATCGTGGGTGCACTTGTTGTACCTCTGCCTACCCTTTCGGGGATACGGACGTGAAGATACTTTTTGTTTTTAAAGTTTTCAAGTTTTCCCAAGCACAGGGTGAGTGCTATAACACAAAAATAATTATAAGCATGGCAATTTCGGAGACTATCACCAATCTAAGACAGAACGTTTTGTCTTGTTCTCCCCAGGTACGTATATCTGTATTGCTTTGTGTATCGGTTTAATCAATCTTTTGTCTGCCATTCTTTTTAAATTTCCAAACAAAAGAAGTATGCACTTTGTCATCTTTAGAGTTTTAGACCCACTCTTTCTCTCCTTTTAGTATTATGAACTGAATCCTCAGCATTAAATAATTACAGCCTTCTTTACAAATAGATTTAAAAAACAGTGTCAACAGAAATAATTTTAATAGATTTCCTAATTTGTAGTATCTTGTAGTTAAAGAGAAATATTGAAAAGCTACGAAACAATGGTAATAGTCATTTGATACGACTTCACAGAATTTATCAAGCCTCGGTAATATTAAGGCCCAATAAAACACAAGTGTTCTCGTTCTTTAACTGAATACTATAAAGTACAAATAATTTAACTTATGTACCTAGAAAAAAGTAGTTTAATAACATTATTGATTATTGATTACATATCATTATTTATTAATATAATGATGTATTATTAACATCGCAATTTAATGTGATGTAGCTTACTTTTACTTTCATAGATACTTATCCATTTATTACTCTGGTCTAACTTCCAGTCATTTCTAGGAAAAGTTTAGAATTTATATTGACTATTTGTGACGTTATAGTGTTTTTATTGTATTTATACTTCAATTTCGCTAAAATTTAGCAAACTTTATTGAACTGGACCTCATGTCCACGTTCCGTTGGTGGCAGCTCGGAGGCTGCTACGAACGATTCACGTCAATCGGCTCGCATCTGCAAGCATGCCGCGGCAGCTGTATGAAGCCGTCGGAAACCGTTCAGTCGTCGTGGAATATGAATGTACGGAAATATAAATAGAAATTCCTGTTTACACGTTCCAATTTCCTTTACCGTATTGTAAAATGCCACCCTCTCCGGGCCGGTGCAAGCCGGTGTTCTGATTCGTAGCTAAGGAGTTGCTTTTTACTAAGTCGAAAAAGCAGCTCCTTCCTTAGCAGCTTTTTTTTTAAAGCGGTTCGACTCAACATTCTTCGTTCGAACCGCAAAGGACTGGAACATGCTTCCTGAGTCTGTGTTCCCCGACGAGTACAATCTGGGGATCTTCAAGGAAAGAGTCTTCTAGGGAAGCGCGTTCCATCTTAGGCCTCAACTTACCATCTGCGAAATCGAGGTCAAGCGCTTACCTATCGATAATTTTATTATTTTTATAATTTATATAATTTAAAAAAAGTCACATTTTGGATTGCTATACGTAGTTAATGGTTTAAAATAATATGTAAGATTAATTATTTTGATATAAATATCCAAAAAATTATGACACAAATGATCGTATTAAGCACGGATTAAACTGGATACGCCTTACCAGGCAATTTCTTAGGACGGCAATGTCGCTTATATGTACATCCAGAAATACAGACTGTTATAATACTTATTGATAAAATAATATCACTCCAGAAGTATTCCTTAAGCCTTAGTACTTTATTCGACACGATAAAATAGCACAATATGGCATATCTCAATTTTTTTACGATACGATATCTACAAGCGTTTGACATTTACATACAATGCGCGCGCCCAACGCTGTGTCTATTAGTATTTGTGTGGTCTGTGGTATTTAGCCAAATAATTTCTTTAACGTTCGGACAGGATTTTCGTTACAAACTTCATAGATACTAAACTAATATTATAAAATGAACATACAAAACCACGCATTCTTTTACATTATTACATCTAATCAAAAACGATTACAATTCGTGACCTTTAAATGATATTTACAATATTCATACTATCTAAGAGAACAATAAAGTCCAATGAACAAACGAAACCGCTATAACAAGGTCGTAGATGGCATGCAAATTGAATGGTAAAGTTCTACGCCGCGGGAATAGAAAACGTCAGTAACTCGTAGAAAGGCTATTAATTATGAGAAAGGAAATTGAAACCCCAGTGGAAATGGAAAAGTAATAAAATGCAACAGCGATTGCAAGATGAGTAGTGCCGCTCTGGCCCTATGCAAAGTGAGTAATTCTGTTGGACCACTTAGATAAAATAAACGTACAATTACCTTAGTTTATTTAAATATCCATTGAATACATTCATCTTAATTTTTTTTTATATATCATAAGATATCTGCATTGGCTCGCCCTTACCTATTCTTGTCGCAAAAGCGTCAGTGCTAGTCACTGACGGGTTCCGGTTTGGAGGGTAAGGTAGGTAAGGTAGGTAAGGTAGGTAAATGTTGTTGTGTTTGAATTATTATTATTCCAGTGACGTTTTATGTTACTTAAATATCCATGAAATACATTCAGTGTAATAGTTTACAAAATATATATATATAATATAAATATAAATATTACGGGTCCTACGTAAGTTGTCGTAATTTAAGAAATGCTATTTTTGTTTTATTTATAAAAATTACTTCAATTTTATAGATATTTTAGTAACACGAAGTTTTCCATCGTGTTGGTCCCGGGCTCCTTTGTAGAATAGGCCAACTGCCGTTCTGCCAGGCAGGTCGTAAAAGGCGACTGATTGGCTATGCGAGTCACTTCCATCGTGGCTACTAGGTGGTAGAGTTCTGTATTGTCTCACCCGGGTCTGGTACCATTGTCTTACCTATTTCTGCCACAATAGCGTTAGTGCTAGTCGTTGTCGTGTTCCGGTTTGGAGGGTAAGGTAGCTAGTAAACTTATGCATATGGCATTAGACCTCGCCACAAGATAGCAACACACCATTAACATATTTGGTGTCTATAGGTGATGGTTGACTCTTTCCATCAGGAGACCCATCTGCTTGTTCGCTATCTTATGATATAACTTATAATTTATTTTTAAAAAAATTTTTTCAAATCCCTATATGGTTTAAATGGAACACTGTATGGAATTTTCTGAAGAACTTTATTACTCTCGAAATGCTTGCGAAAGCAGTGCGGGTAAACTAATTCATAACATCGACGTATCTTACGTAAGATGTCGTGGCTTGAAAATGCAATTTTTGTTTTAATTACGAAAATGACTTCACTTTTATAAATCGTTTAATAACACGAAAAATAAAAATGAAATTTCTATTAGAAGTTGCATTTTTCTAATAGAAATTTCATTTTTATTCTTTGTGTTTTTATGTCATAAGATTGCGAACAAGCAGATGGGTTTCCTGAAGGAAAGAGTCAACTATCGCGAATAGACATCAAATATGTTAATGACGCGTTGCTATCTTGAGGCGAGGTCTAATGCCATATGCATAAGTTTACTAGCTACCTTACCCTCCAAACCGGAACACGACAACGACTAGCACTAACGCTATTGTGGCAGAAATAGGTAAGACAATGGTACCAGACCCGGGTGAGACAATACAGAACTCTACCACCTAGTAGCCACGATGGAAGTGACTCGCATAGCCAATCAGTCGCCTTTTACGACCTGCCTGGCAGAACGGCAGTTGGCCTATTCTACAAAGGAGCCCGGGACCAACACGATGGAAAACTTCGTGTTACTAAAATATCTATAAAATTGAAGTAATTTTTATAAATAAAACAAAAATAGCATTTCTTAAATTACGACAACTTACGTAGGACCCGTAATATTTATATTTATATTATATATATATATATATATATATATATATATATATATATATATATATATATATATATATATATATATATATATATATATATATTTTGTAAACTATTACACTGAATGTATTTCATGGATATTTAAGTAACATAAAACGTCACTGGAATAATAATAATTCAAACACAATATTTCCTACCGTATTAGCGCATGCATTAATCAATATACTCGCAAATATATTTATGCAATCAATCACATTCGCAACGCCATTTGTTTTTGGCTTTACGTTCCTATTGTGCAATGCAATATGGCTTCTTTAATTATTTTTCAATTTATTTTGATAAACAAAATATTATAATGATATTGGTTTGACTAGGTGGTAGAGTTTTAAACGTCTGGCCCAGATTGGATACCTATTCCTGTCAGTCAGTTCTTGCCACTGTCTTATTCCGGTTTGGACGGTAAAGTATAGATTCACGTCATTGGAGTAATAATAATTCGCACACAATATTTCCGTACACCGTATTAGCGTATGCATTAATCAATATACTCGCAAATATATTTATACAATCAATCAAATTCGCAACGCCATTTATCTTTGGCTTTACGTTCCTATTTGTGTATTGCAATATGGCTTCTTTAATTATTTTTTAATTTATTTGAATAAACAAAATACAATGATGTTGGTTTGACTAGGTGGTACAGTTCTACAACGTCTGGCCCAGATATTGGATACCTTTTCCTATCAGTCAGTTCTTGCCACTGTCCTATAATTCCGGTTTGGATGGTAAAATAACCGGTATCTATATTATTCGTATGCATTAGACAATACACTCTACCACACGGATGGCAACACATTATTATGATTTTTGGTGTCTATATGCGACGACTATCTCTTTTTATTAGGAGTCCAATGCATTTACCATTAATGTATATAAAAAAATGTATAAATAAGTTAATTGAAGTTGACATATTTACCCCTGTGTTGGTCCGGTCTTGCTCTGATGAATAGACCACCTGCTGTTTTGCCAGGCAATTTGTAAGAGGTGAACGATTGACTATGCGAGTCACTGCCATTATGGCTACTAGGTGATAGCGTCCTGCATTGTCTCGCCTGGGTCTGGTACGAACGCCTCATCTATTCCTGCCGCAATAGCGTCAGTGCTTGTCATTGTCGTGCTTCGGTATGGTAGACGGTAAACTTATGCATGTAGCTTTATACCTCGCTACAAGATAGCAACGCACCATTGGTCTGCATCATAACTTTGGTGTCTATAGGCGATAGTTGATTTTTTCCATCAGGAGACCTATCTGCTTGTTTGCTATGTTATGATAAAAAAAATGTTTGCTATAATTAACTCTAATAAGTTTTTGTGCACCCCATCTTAAGTACTGTTCTAATTTGATTAAATTTGACTGGCAGAAACAAGCATGCATATTCAACTCTGTTCAACGTTCATATACTCGTAAATTATAAATAAATGAATAATGCGGCAAATAATCTATGCTTCATTTTATATCGCTGTTGAATTAACAAAACAATTAAAATAAATATATGGGAAAATGTAATCATGTTGTCAGCCTTTGAAAACAAAGAACAGTAATTTAATGTTTAATGGTGTGAACTTTTATTTCATTAAACACGTTCGACACACTTAACTACATTAGCTAATAGTGTTCACTATGAAAAAGCATATTCGTGAGAAATCCAAAAAACTATATTTTTATTACCTTCCCGCTTACGGAAGATAGGTACCTACAGATTTCACTCAGAAGGCAAGTTTTAATCAGATCTCCATGTTTTGAGGTCCAAAACAGATTTCTGAATAATTTTACGATAAATTCGGTATGTCTGTACGAATGTATGTATGTACAAATGTGTATGTGTATGTAAATCTCTCCTAACTTAAACCGCTTTTTAAAAACTAAAATAGTGGCAAAAATTACCATATCCAATGCTTGCTATCCTATGAAATAAAATCCCAAATCCAAAAAGTAAACGAGTATTTCAGACGCACATCATATTCATAGTTATGTAGATGAATCTTTTCTAAAATTGTTTCAATAAAGCGTCGGAACGCGATGGCTTAATCCGGATTTGTTAACGAGAGAAAATAACGCCACCGTCATTTTTTAGGGATTTCCAACATGTAGGTGTTGGTTTTATGGGTATTAGCGAAAAAATTGTTCATTGCATGGCACACTGTTTGATAAAACATGAAGGATTTTTATATTTTACATCGCTTTGATGTAGAAAAACTAATCCCGAGCAAGGATTAAGCTTGAATTTGTATATTTTACAAATTCAAAATAATCCTCAGAACAAAAAGTGTTTTTTTTATTCTTTATAACATAACTAGCTGTAACTCGCGACTCGTCACAACCCAATATGTTCCTTTTATGCAGTCAGGTGAAACAGTAGCTCTTGGGTTTCTAAAGTTATTTTTTTACAGTTGACCTTATGGGTCTTCACTACGACACCAGATATTTGGGCCGAGCAAAGTGCTCAACCAGACTTTAAATTAAAAAATGGTAAAAGAATTTTAAAGATCATTGAATCAAGAATCGTAGGTTTTGTGTATATTCAAGAAAAATATGCAACAAGTATAAGTACAGATATATATTTTTTTTTATAGAAGAGGGGGCAAACGAGCAGGAGGTGCACCTGATGGTAAGTGATCACCGCCGCCCATGGACATCCGCAATACCAGAGGTCAGAGGAGAGGTCAGTTGCGTTGCCGGCCTTTTAAGAATTAGTAAGCTCTTTTGCTATTTTCTTGAAGGTCTCTAAGTCCCTGAGAAACACCCCTGCCGGTAATTGATTCCACAACAGAGTAGTGCGAGGCAAAAAGAGTCGAGAGAATCGTACAGTTCTGGATTTTCAGACATCGAGGTGGTAAGGATGGAACTTCAAAGATAAGAACCAAACATCTTTCCTGATATTAAAGATGATAGCGCGTTGATATCAATACAGCAGATATGTAATACCACTTCCATTAACTTACCGGCCACCCTCTAAATCAAAACACGGTCGTTTATATTTTCAATCATAAAATACATTTAAACAGATGGCTCTCATGATATAAAGAGAAATCATTGGTAACCAAAGGTGTTAATGGTGCATTGGTGCTAGTACTTGTCACTGCCGTGTTCCAGTTTGGAGGGTAAGGTAGCCGATAACTTTTGCATATATTACCATCCCGCCACATAGATAGTAACGCACCATTAACATCTTTGGTGTTTATAGGCGATGGTAGTATCATTCTATTAGGAAAACCGTTTGCATGTTTGATCTGCTATAAAAAAAAATATCACGGCAGTTCTTGAATAGAATGAAATTCTTTTTCACAACGAGTCTATGCGGTGGCTCCGAAATTCTTTTAAATATAAATAGTAACTTAGTTATCAAATTTTCCAACTTCAGTAACCATTGCCAAGTACTAGCAGTATCCCCGACCAACTTGCTTTGATGCTTTTTGGTGTAAATATGTGATAATAATTAAATTTGCTGTTCTCCGTGAACTATTTGGTGTCTTTTTTTTGGTGGCTTCATGGTGGTCAGCTCCGAGATACCACCGAAAAAGGACGCCGATATAATAATTCGATAAAATTCACCGATGGTCCGGACATAACAGACCCCAGCGGCACAATTATCCACCCACATCCAGCACACTTTCACCCACGTCAGCAGCAAGCAGTGGTCCCGGGCTCCTTTGAAGTATAGACTAACTGCCGTTCTGCCAGGCAGGTCGTAAAAGGCGACCGATTGGCTATGCGAGTCACTACCATTGTTGCTCCTATGTGGTAGGGTTCTGCATTGTCTCGGCCAGGTTTGGTACCATCGCCTTATCTATTCCTGCCGCAATAGCGTCAGTGCTTGTCACTGTCGTAGCTCGGTTGGAGGGTAAGGTAGCCGGTAAACTTATGCATATGGCATTACACCTCGCCACAAGACAGCAACGCACCATTAACATCTTTGGTGTCTATAGGCGATGATTGACTCTTTCCATCGAGAGACCCATATGCTTGTTTGCTATCTTATGGTATAAAAAAACCTTACCTACCCTGCAATGGAACCGGCGTGATGATGCCATTTTACTTTCGATATATACCTAGTTGGACTATGCCGGGACTTAACATATTGACTTCTTTATACTATAAAAATGCATTTTTCCTCCATTATACACAAAAACGTTGAATAACACAGCGAGTTGTGATAATTTAATCGTATTATTGTAAGAAAAACATTGTAGCTCCTCTCCATTTGAAAAGCGCCGCTGCCAAGAGTACGTACGTCGTTATAAAAACAAAAACTTCATGCAAAAAGCCATCTTCAATTTACTTTAGTTCTTAACACGTTTCATGTGACCGTGACAGCTGTAAGAATTTAACACAAAATAAGCACCCTCTAGAAAAACATCCTTTGAAATATCCTTTCAAAGTGAAAAGTCTCATCTGTAATAGAATCTGATCTCCTAAGTACTTGAGCTACTCGAGAATTACACCACAAACCACCTACTTACTCGTAATTGAGTACGAACGTATTACTTTGATTTACAACCCTTTAAAGCATACCCCTTAGAAGTTATGAAATCCCATCCGGCTCCTAACTTTTAGCAACTTCGCAATAAGCTGGGTATACTTAGACAATAAAATAATATAAATGTGGCGCATAAAGAGGGGCTAATAAAGATTATAAATCCATTTCATAGGAATTAAGTTGATATTACGAACAAACGGGAATATACGTTTTGAAAAGTAACAAAGTCTAACTTTCCTTTATTACTCCGCGATAATGCACTTCTGTAATAGTGAAAGTAATGAATTAACTACAAATCTTTATAATAATATGAATATTAATTAGAGGAAGCAAGTTTGTCCTGAATAAATTGGCCTTTGGATTACTCGCCTTGGAAGGATTTTTTAAGGCTATATATGTTAGGTTGTTCTTCCCTATTTTATGCCCCGAGTATTTTACATCAATCGTATACTCGTCTTTCTAATGGAATAAGTTAGTTGACTTAATTTGAAAAAAGCTTTTTAATACTTTATCTCATTATTTATGTGGCACCGTTGGTTCATACCGCTGAAGGGTGATGGAATCAGGGGGTCAACTTTTGTCACGATGACGTCATAACTATAGAGGTTAATGACGTCACACAAGGACAAGTAACGGGAAAAGGAAGATCTTCCCAGCCAGGCAAGGTGTACTGCCTGGGGACCGAAGTCATCTGAGATGCGTTGAAACTTGTATATAGTGTGTGCAGGAAAATTAAGTGTGATATCGCGATTTAGGATTTTATTTTTGAATTTCACTTTTTCTAGTTTTTATGATTTTTAATGCAGCGTTTGTATATTGCTTGAATCGCTACAGGTACATTAACCAAAACACATTTTTTTAAAACATCGTACATTTATAATAAAAATTTCGCGTAATAAAATTTAAATTTACCGCGAAAACACTCTGGACTGACATGGCGTTTTGAATGGCGTCACACCGTGTTATATGACCACGGTGTGATGTAAATAATATGTATTTATATTAAATGCACTTTGGCTTCCATGAAAATGCCAACAACATGGATTTTTGCACAGAACAAAAGATTTGTGTTCACTGTCACGTGACTAGAGATGCAACATCGCTTATAAAAAAACATCGATATCAGGACATCGATGTTTTCTACAGTAAAACATCGATGTTAAAAACATCTGAGTTTATGAACGATACATCGATGTCGATTATGGTTGATGTTTTACCATATAAATTATTTGTTTTGAATATTTTGTTAGGATTCTTCAGAGCGGGGTGAAGATGGTACTATGATAAAACATCGCTAATGGAAAACGATGTATCGTCGATATTTGCAGTTTCAACATCAATGTTTATGAAAGATATATCGATGTTTGAAAAAATCGTTGTATCTTTTGCATTCCTACACGTGACTTAATACATATTTTTGCCGAATTCGTATCCTAAAAATATTATTAAGCCTTATCGTTTATAATAAATATTTTTTGTTGTTTCCAAATCATAATTAATCATTAAAACTACTATATAGCTGATTTATTCTTATTGGACACAAGTGTATTGTAATGACCTCACGTCACACGTGCCTAAATTTATGTGCATCGAGAATCAATATATTAATATTAATAAACTCCTACTTAATGAAGAAAGAATTATAACAACCATTAATCTATTTCCCATTAGTGTCTTAGATAACGTTCAAATGACTCCCTGATATCACACCTTCTCGCCTTATTAACTATCTATCGTATAAATAGGATCAAACTTTATTTTATTTCTATACCAATATTAAAAAAGGTAAGATTTATTTGTTTGGCGAACGTCAGGACCGCGGGTGTATTTTTTAGAATAGGTTAATTTTACTGTAGATATTTGGTACCTTTTATGTACCTTTACGTACCTCTTTTGAAAATTTCTGTACCTCTGTGCAAACTGAGTTATTTAAAATAATAGGTACACCCGCCATCCTGACATCAAGATTTTTTTTTTATGGTAGAGGGGGCAAACAAGCAGATGGTGCACCTGATGGTAAGTGATCACCGCCGCCAATGGACATCCGCAATACCGGCGGTATTGCAGCTGCGTTGCCGGCCTTTTAAGAATGAATAAGCTCGTTTCTTGAAGGTCCCTAAGTCGTATCCATTTGGAAACACCCCCGAGGGTAATTGATTCCACAAAGGAGTAGTGCGAGGCAAAAAGTGTCGACAAAAGCGAACGGTTGTGGATTTCCAGACATCGAGGTGGTGAGGATGGAACTTTAAATTAAGATGGCGGGTGTACCTATTTTTTGGGGAAACCAATGTGCGTACCATAATAAATTTTTTATGTAGATTTGCTACCTCGTGAGTACTTGCAGAAACATAAATTGAACCACCCCTTTTCGATAAGGGAAAAAGGTATATGAGAAAAAAAAAAAATATATATATATATATATATATATATTGTAACAAACTCTCCCGAAGACCCTCTAAACTCACATTTTTAATATAACAAAATTGTCTGTTATATTTCGTTTATAAAGGAGTCAACAGAATTATAATCATATTATCTGGCCAAATGATTCATCTAGTGTTAAATTGAGGACCTATTTGTGTTATATAGTTTCCCCATTCATTCTTTTCAAAGGTACACTTCATCTCTTATAAACAACCATACTTTATCAGGAAATGTATACTATAAATTGATTTAAAGGACTAAAATTTAATATATTGAAGATATTTGGCATAAGAGAGGGAGTAATATATTACATAAATACATAAATACATAAATACTTAATAAAGATATTTGACTTTAAGGAAGGGAATAATATATTAAATACATACATAAAATACATAATAAAATATATAGCTTAAGAGAGCGATATGATGATATTAATAATTACATTGACTTCATCTAAAGGAAAGAAGTATGGTAGTATGGAATATATGGACAAAATTATTGTAATATTTAGGTTGGGAGTTGTAGAGCACTTTAGTGCCGCAATTTTATTATTGTGGGATATGTAAGAGGCGCCGCCTCGCCTCACATGTGTGAATACCATGCCGACTGAAGGTCATCCTAGCGTATTCCCCAGAAATATATTGAAACTAAAAGGAACTAAAGTCCTTAATCTCAAAGAGAAAATCAATATATTATGAAGAGCCAAGTTAATGGCAGGTAGGCATTACTATTGAGGGGTCACAAAGTGATAGCCATATAGTTTAATGTCCAAACTTGTGAATACATTGTTTGGAAGTTGATGAGTATAGGCATGACCAAGGTGCATCAATAATATTGAGCACAGCCAAAAGGCCAAATAATAAATATATTCCTCAAGTATACAATTAAGCATTGACTTGAAGTAAGCAAATGTTGATAAAAATATATACTGTTGCTATTTTTGTAACAAACAGTTTAATAAAATAATAAATAAATATTGGCATGACAAAGGTGCATCATTTGTATTGAGCACAGCCAAAAGGCCAAATAATAAATATGTTTCTCAAGTATACAATCAAGCATTGACTTGAAGTAAGTAAATGTTGATAAAAATATATACTGTTGTTATTCTAGTAACAAACAGTAACAAAATAATAAATAAATATTGGCATGACAAAGGTGCATCATTTGTATTGAGCACAGTCAAAAGGCCAAACAATGAATATAATTCTCAAGTATACGATTAAGCATTGACTTGATCAAAGTAAAATAATTAAAATAATATATAAAATACTCAAGTTTGAGATAGCATTGACTTGGAGTACATAAATGTTGATAAAGTATATACTGTTGTTATTTTAGTAACAAACAGTAACAAAATAATAAATAAATATTGGCATGACAAAGGTGCATCATTTGTATTGAGCACAGTCAAAAGGCCAAACAATGAATATAATTCTCAAGTATACGATTAAAGTTTGTGCAAGTTTGTTTTAACAATTACTTGACAAAACTAAGACAAGATAATATGTTGTCTTCAATCACAATACCGAAACATTAATAGCCGGTACGCGATAAATAAACATGTATAAAAGTAATCATTGCTCGCAATGAACTTCAAATAGTCCAAATCATAAAAATTTCATAAGTAAAATCAATTAAGATAATCCTTATGACGAAAGTCAAATGAACTCAGGTTAATGTATAAAAATACATTAAAACAAGCAATTTAATATATCCAGCTCTGTGATGTAGCTCATACCTGGTTGAAGATTTGATTGGTTATGTAAATAGATCAACTTTGCTAGGCGTTAGATAGTTGGTGTTTATCTGGGTTAACCCTCTGAATACACTGTTTGCGGTAGGACTTATCCGAATACCACGCACTGGTAACGAGGAGATAACCATAACGACAACATTACATGTGTGTCTTTATATAGATATACACAATGCATGCGACATGCATACAACCCTGATGCCTTCGCAAAGCCGACACTACCTTGTGACGAAGGTATGGTCCAATCAAAAAGCCAAATAATTAAAATAAATTATTACTGAACGAGAAATTTACCTTTGTTCTAAAGATATTATAGTCAAATTTCCTCCTATAACCCTAATAATTTATAGTCACCACAAGCAATGAAATATTACTTATTAATCGAATTTGAAGTTATAGATGAAATTTAGTAAGATCTTTGAACTCTTTAATATTGTGATTGAATACTCAATACATCTTAGAATCCAAACAATTCGTCTTATACTCGTTTTCCAATGAAACTAAGTTATTTATATCTCCTCCTGACTATTAGAGTTCTATTACACTTATTTCAATTTCTATTTAATCAAATTTCAGAATTTAATAAGGTCTGAACTTTTAGAAATCAACGCTTATTAGATCTATTGTTGCTTTAAGTGAACAGTATTATGAAACGTCTAGCCACCCGAATAATCATAAGTAAAGTTCATTTGTACAATCCTTATGATGTAGAGATTCAATCATGGAATCCAGGTTAATACATGAATATATACAGATAAACAATTTAGACAAATAACTCTAGTTCTGTAAAATAGTTCATGTTTGAGATGATTAGATATGAAAATGGATCAACTTTGCTTGGCGGTATAGTTGGGTGTTTATCTGGGTTATCGCCCCAAACACCTTGCTCACGACAGAGGGGCATATGAACCGTGTGTCTGCACTGGTGAAGAGAAGATGACCATAATGACAACATTACATGTATGTCTTTATATAGATACACCCAGCACAACTTGTTGCCTTCGTAAAGTCGATATTCCCGTGAGATGAAGATGACATGATCTATTTACCAAGGTAAAAGGTAAAAATATCTAATCCAAAATTAGTAATTAACCTTAATTTCAGATTTATTTAGTAAACTTCCTATCTTACTAAAAGATCTGTTATGCACTGTCACTATAAACAATAATATTTCAATTATCCAAAAGAATTAATTTGATAAAGAAGTTTAATATTATAATTCCTATCCTCCTAAATCCCTATATAAATAATATAAAACAAGAATAAAATAAA
This sequence comes from Apodemia mormo, assembly GCA_036924255.1. Classification (NCBI taxonomy): domain Eukaryota; kingdom Metazoa; phylum Arthropoda; class Insecta; order Lepidoptera; family Riodinidae; genus Apodemia; species Apodemia mormo. The sequence continues at coordinate 16,917,603 of JAUPFN010000016.1, read as the reverse complement.
TAAATAATTAATTAAATTAAGTAAATAATTTATACAAAATATGGTTAAATAAACATAATACGTTTGGACTAAAGTTCATTCATTCCTCTCTTGTACTCTAACTCCCTGAAGCTTTATTAAAGTCATTTAAGATTCTCGCTCCAAATTTAATTCAACAATTCAGTTCATATTAATTATTCCTTTGTTAGACACGAAGAGAGTAATTTGTATTAGTTTGTGATTATCTCGTTTAATATTTGTACTCGGTTTTAAATTTGATTGTAAATAAAATAATGTTTTATGAAGATTTGATTTTAAGAGACTGGCCTATGCAATCAATTTACGTATTAGTTAATATTTAGTTTTATAATAGGATATAATAATTCGTATTAACATTTCATAATTTTAATAATTCATATTAAGGTAGGTTTTCGTGTGAACTTTGTGTAGATTTATGCCCCCACTTATTGGTTGTAATATATTATTCCTACAGTAACAGACCTTCTGCCTTCAATTCCTAAAAGTTCCTATTTCCTCCTGATCCAATTTGAAGCATTAATTCAAATAATCATTTTAACTAGAGAAAGTTTCTATAATAAATATTTCCTAAGCTTGAATCACCTAGTTTTAATTGAAAGTCAATAATAAACAAAGTATTCCTTAAATTCCTCAATATATTAAAGCATCAATTCTTCCACCTAATATCTACACGCCCTACCCTATCACCTAATTGTTCCTTCATAAAAAAAAATTATAACTGCCCAAAATTATAACAATGCAGAAATTAAAATCGTATTTGCCATACCTCCAACTCTGCAACAAACCTACAGTAGCTCTGCCTTCAGCTCCGACGACAGCTAAGAAGTCACCCCCACGCGGCCTCGAAGGCTCCAAAGGAATCAGCTCTCGATCCCTAAAGTTTAAATAACAAGCAGGATCAACTGTACTATGGAAATTATTCTAGGAACTTCCTAGCCGGTTCTCATCTATAAAGATATGTGGTAGTTATCACCAGTTAGTAGATTTTAAAAGATAAAACCGCACGCAAAACTTCGAAACGGATTTGAATGAAATTTTACACACAGATAGTTGATGACTTGGATTAGCACATAGGCTATTTATTATCCCGGGAAAATCTAGTGATCCAGCGGGATTCGCTTCTATAATGTTGCGGGTTGTACGTTGAAACTAGTTGATAATATTAATTCAGGTGCAGTAGTATTAGTATCTAACAATGGAATTCCTTCAAAATGACGAAGATGAAAAGTATAATTTAAAGTAGTTAAAGCACTTAAATCTATTCCTAATTAATAAGCTATTTAGCCAACATGCTTTTGAATTTGGTAATGCAAAGCCATTTCTTACTCCTATGAAAAATAAACAAACATAGCAATATCGGCCATTTGTAAGGTAAAGATGCAATAATGATAGTTCAAATGCATATGGTAAAAGTATAGTATAAACAATTAAAGCACATAAATCTATTCCTTGTTAGTTAATAAGCTATTTAGCCAACATTCTTTTGGCATTGGATAATGCAAAGCCATTACTTATTCCTGTGAAAAATAAACAAACATAGCAATATTAGCCAATTGTAAGGTATAGATGCAATAATAAGTGTCTAGAGACAACGGGATTCCTCCAAATGCCGACGATAAAGGTATAATATAAAGTAATTAAGTCATTTATTTCTATTTCCTAGTTAAATAATAAACTGTCTTGTCAACATGTCCTGAAATTTGATAATATAAAGCCTTTTCTTTATATTATATGAAAATTAACAAACATAGCAATCTTAGTCACTTGCAAGGTATAGGTATAATAATAATAGTGTCTAAAGGCAATGGGTTTCCTTTAAATACCGATGATGAAAATCTATAAACATATAATTAAGTCCATAAATCCATTTCCTAATTAATTAATAAACTGTTATCCGTCAAGCACTGAAATCTGATAAAGTAAAGCCATTACTTAGTCTTGTATAGTTATTCAAACTTAAATTGTAGTCTTGTATTGTTATACAAACTTAATTTAATTTAAATTGGAAAACTACATCACCTGTGTTGTTTAGAATTCCGATTTATCCTGCGTCTTGATTAGCAGCCCTGCTGCAAAACTGTAAGACAGCAATTGCTCCACAACCATTGCTCACATTTTTATGGAAAGAAAAGAACATTTAAAAACATCTTTTCAACAGCTATTCCTTAAAATAAATAATTTCCTTTCTTCATACAACAAACATTCTTCACTCAGTCAAGGATCGATCCACCTTTACACAACATTTTGCACAATTTCATTCTTGTAAACCTAATCACATATTTATCGGTAATATGTTTATTAAAGTTGTATAGACAGCATTCAAAAGATTTACCTTCTAATAAAACTACATTCTACCAATACTGCTAGATTTAAATAAACTCAACGACTACCATATCAAATACGAAGTTGCATAAGTACGTACGTAATCCCTGAATAAATCTCTATTCTACATACTCACGGTTTTTGATCAATAAATTTTTTACCAATCCCTTTTCTCACATTAAGAGTATTTATATTATTATTTACACTCCGGAATATCCCTGATATATCTATATTATTGTCTCAAACGAAGAATCCCTTTTATAACGTCCAGAACTTTAAAACAAATTCCCCGTTTTCTTTCCACTTTTCCATCCTTTTTTTCTTCCCTCATTATTTTTTCTATCCTCCAATTTTCTTTCCTGTCATTCCCTTTTTAAGGTTTTATATGTTTATATCTTAGGTCTTATATATTATTGAGAATTAGTTTTCTTTATTTATTTTCGTCTTTAATTCCATTGATATTATTTATTAAACATAATTCAGACATATTTTTAACAAAAAAAAATAGTATAGATTCTTATTATTTTCTTTTATTACACTAAACCTCTTAAGGGATAGATGAAGTCTGTTACAATATATATATATATATATATATATATATATATATATATATATATATATATATATATATATATATATATATATATATATATACACACACACGACGGCAGTGACACGTATAATCAGTCGGTCGCCTTTTACGACCTGCCTGGCAGAACGGCAATTGGTCTATTGTTTAAAGAAGCCCGGAGCAACACAGGGGAGATTTTAATAATTATTCTACACATAAAGCTACTTATGTGTATAGCAAACAATCAGATAGATGGCTTCTCTGACGAAAAGAGGTATCCATCGCCTGTAGCTATCAAAGATTTAAAATATGCATTGCCATCCTTGTAGCGAGGTTATGATGCCACATGCATAAGTTTACCGGTTACCTTATGCTCCAAACTGGAACATGACAGTGACAAGCATTGACGCTATTGCGGCAGGAATAGGTAAGGCGGTAGTACCAGACCCGGGCGAGACAATGCATAACTCTACCACCTAGTAGCCACGATGGTAGTGACTCGCATAGCCATCGGTCGCTTCTTCGTTAATCGTTTGCAAACGTCGATTTATTAAATTCGCGGCTAGTGAGTGTTTGTACATCATGCAGTGACCATACTTTTTGAATATATTTTCGTTGTGGTTTACTATGTAGGTAGAGCATACTACAAAATAAGTGACTACATCGATGACAAAGATGTTTGGCAATAATTACGTTTTTTTTTTGAGACTGCGACCAAATCTATTTCAACTAAAGTAAATTTTAATGGTATTTTTTTTGACATATTTTTATTGTATAATTTTTGCTATTACTTTTGACATATTATTTAAATTTACTATTAATTTATCTTTGAAATGTATATGACATTCAATAAGTGATACAAATATATCCTATTTTGATAAAAATTATTGAAATTGATATTGATATGTGGTATATATTTTCTTCTTATTATATTTTTAATGTTTACTTGTGACCATTACCTATTGTATTTTAATACGTCAGACCACAGACAATACTAATACTAATAGACATGGTGTTGGACGCAAAATGCGTAGCCGCTCATATGAGCAAATGTATGTGAATGTCAAACGCTTGTAGATATATTTTTATATCGTAAAAATTAGAAATATGCCATATTGTGTTATTTTATCGTGTCAAATATAAAGCTAATGCTTAAGGAATACCTCTGGAGTGATTTTATTTCATCAGTAAGTATTATAATTTTGTATTTCTCTCTGTAAATACAAGCGACGTTAACAACCTAAGAAATTGCCTTGAAAGGTGTATCCAGTTAAACCCGTGCGTCAGACCGATGGATAATTATTTGTCTAACGTTCAAAAAGCAATAAATTCCACTTTTTTCTTATTATGAACCTCCACCCTTTTAACGGCTTAAACTATACTGTTTCGTCATATTTGTAGATTAAAATTTAAAAGTAGACATTAAAATACATATCTTCTTATATATAAAAATCAATGCTGTTCGTTAGTCTCGCTAAAACTCGAGAACGGCTGAATCGATTTGACTAATTTTAGATTTGAATTAATTGTTGAAGTCCAGGGAAGGTTTAAAAGGTGAGAAAATGTAGAAAAAAAATAAGAGTAGTTAAAAAGGCACAACAACGTTGGCCGGGTCAGCTATTATAATATACATTTTGGTTGGTATCTTGAGAATCTTAAAAAATATAATACAATCCTAACTGAATAGTTGAATTTTAAAATCCACCATTTTAGTTAGCGTTGAACAAACTATCTTTAGAAGTGTCACTTATCTGTGAGTACACTTTGGCTCCTCGAAGCTGACCCGAATAAAACACCGCTATCGTGGGAGGAGATTTGTTGGCAAAGTAAAGAATTTAGTGCTCACCCCTGTCCCAACACAACCCCGACACATGTAACAGAGATGCACAATACCGCTAACATAATAAATGTCTCTGCATTTTAACATATATCTTTAGTTAACTTGAGAACTATCAGAATACTAGATAATAATACTGCGATATAAATCTATAGTAACTGTCTGCAAATTTATTTTTTGTCATACGCTGTGATAAATATTTGTTTTATGGATGACTAAATAGATTACTTAAAAAATAAATACGTACTCTTAAACTGACTTTCGGCTAAACACAATTCACTAATTTGTGAATAATATTGATTTTTAATAACAGAGCCGTGCATCTGTTGTATGTGTGCGCTGATTTTCACGCGAATCAAGGTTGGTAAATTTAACTCGAAAAAACGCTTAGATTTATGATAAAGCTGTAGGTGGTGAAGTAGGTGATAATCCTCTTTGCTGAACTTGTCAAATTTTAACGACTATCGTTTGTTATTTGTGATAACTGGGACTACGATTTTTAGTGGCACATGGGTGGTAACTGATAACACATCACTGTCATATTCTGTGCTAATTTTTTTTTAGATGTAAAAGACTCAATAACACTTTGACTGAACCAGGAATCGAACTCGAGATATGAAGATCTTAACCGGTTTAACTTTCTTCTTTCAATATGTATTGATTTGTGAAGTGAAATTAGTGTATAAGTGTATTGTTAATTGTGTTTTACAGTAATTTTACCAAGTGTCAAAGACTAAGTATAGAATAGAACAAAAAAAATAATACACTAACCCATGTCATCATGAATCTGGTGAAGCAATCGGGTAAAAAGTGCACTTTTTTCCAAATAATGGCCCCGAGTGTGATATATATTGTCTGAATTTATATAATATCTATATTGCCTGAATTCATGTAATTTCTATCTTTTTCCAATATTAAAAAAAGGGACAGCAAATATTTAAGTTGTGTAATTAGTTTGACTTTTCGTTTGGTCGAATAATTAGCTTTTACGCGTAATGATGTCGTTCGAGACGGGTCGCCTGTTCCATCCATGAAGTATTAGGTATAGGGGGAGCTAGCACTCGTGTTAATCAAATGAAACAAATGTTTACATTATATCTCTGTCTATGAGGTATCCCTATCTCTTTTTATACAGCTGTGATAGAAAAAGAGGGTAAGACCTCAGAAGATGAAAGCAGTATGTAAAATTGTGTTTCAAGTAGGTATTAGAAGTACTGCCTCCAGATATAATACCGCTTCATGGTTCCATCGACATCGGGCCGAGCTCGGACTGAATCTCCGACATGGACAGACAATTTGATTGTGTGATAAGCATACAGGAGATATTTTTATTTCTTGGTCTGATGCTTATTAAATACATTTCAGTCTTTTTAAAGAAAAAGATGATCCTGTGCCTAAACTATTGATATTGACTTAATATATGTATTTAGCACTTATCCCGCGCTTGAAAACTTCTAAAAGCTTAACAAAAACAGCTTAATAAAGACCGAATTTCAACCAGCTGCCTCCCCACCCTGCACCTTGCCTCTGGCTGGCATGCTCTTTCAATTGAACTACTGTCGACTGTTTCAATGTGGCGAAATTCTTCTTCGCTTTGTGATCGATTCGTTCGATTGAACTGATCGCTAGCTAGACATACATATATACTAGTAATTTATATTTATAATATTGATTGATACTTTCGTGTTTTGCAATATAATATGTGTGTGTGTGTGTGTGTGTTTGTGTGTATGTGTGTCTGTATGAAGTAATCCAAAAGCATACATACATAACTTCACGCCAGATCCCTTACGTGGTAGGCAGAGAGAACCGAGTGCCACACATCATGATCCTTGCAGGCTTGTCTCGCTTCCTCCACATTCATCACTCTCTGCATACACACACGCCGGTTGCGAAGACTCTTGACACCACCTTTAGACAGTACTCGATCAATCTGATCGTGGTATGTCAGTCTTGGTCTTCCCCGGTACCTACATCCTTCCACATTCGCACTGTATATCTGTTTTGTTAACCTTTCATCTACCATTCTTTCTACATATCCGAACCAACGGAGCATGCCCTTTCTCATCTTTACACCGACATTTTATTTCAAGCCTAACCTCTCTCTCTCTTTACATTACGAACACGATCCGCGAGTGTTCAAAAGCAAAAAATAAATAAACCTGAAAAATCATCAACAATGCTGTAGGCACGCATTCACAAATATATTTTTTGTAAATTCTTTTACTAAAAATTAATGTACGAAACTGAACGAATAAATTTGTAAACATTTCACACAATTCACATTACTAAAACTTTACTAGGCATATTAATTCGAAACTTTGCTTAAACTTTGTTAAACGTATGCAAACGCATTTATTGCTCAGAAACTCGGCACAATTTAAAATGAAATGCTCTGCAACTTTTAAGCCTAATTAGTACAGCTGACTTATAAAACTTAACACTAAAACTGACAAATCGCCATTGGTCATTCACCTAACGACAAGAGCAGCTGCTAATTATAAGTATCTGCGTTATCAGACAGGCCATCCTGTATTAATTTAATGTGCAAGTTTTCCGTCTAGCTCACCCTCGATTGGAAAAATGTACTTCATTAATGTTAAAAATTAATGAATTGTAGATTATATGAAGAAAGAGATACTTTTTTTGTAATGACAATAAAAATATATGCTCTAAAATAAAAAACTATGAATATTTCACAAGAAAAATCACTACACAAAGTATAGTTACAACTTTAAATTATCTTTTCAAGGTGCAATACATTATAGTTGTAGATGAACATTAATTTATTAAGTTTTCAGTAAAGACTCAAAAATTATATATAAAAAGTATTCTTAAGTTTATAAATAAAAAATATCAGCATGCCGATTTTCTCTAGAATAAACTCAGAATTAACCAATTGTTTTAACAAAGTGCTCAAATTCACTATGGTTCGTGATAATGGCCATTGCCGCATTTGTACATTTTTATCGCAATTGTTTGTGATAATTGGGTTTACGGTGATACTAGTAACATGCCAACACTACGTTTTAGACTCTAGACCAGGGGTGGCCAAGTTTTGACCTGTGCGGTCTACTTGTGTTCAAAAATATTTCTTGCGGTCAACTGCATGGTACCTAGAGTTTAAAAGAGAGTAATAAAACATTTTTGTGGTAAAAAATAAAGTATTTATTAAATAAATGTTATTACTAAATTCTTCCATTCCGCTTAACGTTTTTGGGTGGACGTTTGACACTACATACCGAAGCGTGTGAGTCCTTGGCGCGAAATAATGTTATTTTTTCATATTTTTCTATTCAGTTTATTTATCTCTCGCGGGTTACCTAAATCGCTTTCGCGGTCACACTCTTGGCCATCCCTGATCTAGGTTGGCCAATGCTTGGGAAACGGTTAATTTTCAAACCTTCATCAGTGCAAGTATATTAGGATCGTTTTGTAAAGATTTAACTCCAGCTTAATTTCAAAAATATTGGTTTTCGTGTGGAAAATTATGAGTTTTATATACATATATAAAGAAATTTAAGAGCTTAAATCGAACTGGTTTATAAAGGTTTTTTAAAAATAATTCTTTGGGGTTTGCTGCTTCCAATTTTTGTCTTTTTTTATATCACAAGGTAGCAAACAAGCAGATGGGTCTCCTGATGGAAAGAGTCAATCATCGCCTATAGACACCAAAGATGTTAATGGTGCGTTGCTATCTCGTGGCGAGGTCTAATGCCACATGTATAAGTTTACCGGCTACCTTACCCTCCAAACCGGAACACGACAGCGATAAACACTGACGCTATTGCGGCAGGAATAAGTAAGGCGGTGGTACCAGACCCGGGCGAGACAATGTTGAATTCTACCACCTAGTAGCCACGATGGTAGTGACTCGATAGCCAATCGGTCGCCTTTTACGACCTGCCTGGCAAAACGGCAGTTGGCCTATTCTTCAAAGGACACTGTGCGTGACGTGAAATACCACAGTTTTGGATTAAGCTGGTTTATATACGTTTTTAAAGCACTTTCATCTCAGACACGCCTCGAGCGAAACCTTCTATAAAAACCACTAAATACTTCTAGTAAACGGTATTTTCGACCGGTTTCTCTCTCTCTAGAGCTCTACTCTAGACTATTATCTCCTACTGCTCTACAAGAAGCGGAATTAAGTATGTTGACACCGATTTCGTCTGCCTGACCCAAAAAGCGTACTTTTCAAACCATGTCTTCTCCCATAAACGTATCTTACGAAAGTGTGAAATATTAATTATTGTAGTAAATCTATCGATCTAAATCATTGACTGAGAATATTTTTACATTATAAGAGTATTTGTGAATGTTAATTAGATAAACGATCAAAGTTTTCCAAATTCTGTATATTCTGTATTATTATTTGTAGCTGACTGTCAAATAAACCTGGGCTATGTTAAACTTGCTCAAAAATTTAGCACACATGTACCTACTGCGCGGATTTTCACAGTCTCCCGTTTCCAAACATGTCAAGGGTGATGTTTACAACATCCGAGCGCGAACAGTTAACGGCGCTTGTCCGTTCAACGTGTCCTAACATAACTTTTTACTGGATTTTTTGTGGTACACCTGAAAAAAGCTAGCTCATGTCCAGTAATTCACTCGGTGACACCGTAATAAATTGTTTTTTGAGAATTGTAGACGATAGGAGTTTTACTTTCGAACGATAAAAAAAATGTAATTTTAAGCCAATTTCTCCCATAACGGAGAACGATCTCAATTCGGCTGTATTTTTGTTTATATTTAGTACCTTAGAACTATCATTTTTTACCGAATCGGAAATTTCTTTTTTAGTTTGGGAGGGTTCCATTTGGTACAATAAAAATTTAATGAATCTGATCCAGGGTTGCACAAATACAGGAGTTGGGAATTGAGTTTTATTTCATCTACATTAAAACGTATAAGATCCTAAAATTGATTTCCATAGAAGTATTTTTTTAACTTCCCGCTGCGTATGTAGATAATGAAGTTACTAATTTTGCCCTGTGTGTGTATGCATGCGTGCGTACGTGCATACGTGCGTATGTGCATGCGTGCGTGCGCGCGTGTTTTCGTGTGTATGTATTTAAACATCTCGTAATTTTTGAATGGCTTGACCGATCGGAACGCGGTTAATGGCATTCGATTGGTTTTTTTTTGTTTAATGTATGTTTCATTGAGTACAAAATCTAATCAGCTCTATTCCTTAAAAATGCATCCAATATCGTAAATTGCATCGAAATCGTTTTATCTGTCAAGGAACTCCTTTTCTCAGGAACTCCAAAAAACCCTTTTTATATTAATTATCGTTGATAAAAAAACTTAAAAAAGTGCTTTTTTGAAATAACTTTTGAAATAAATTTTTAACCAATCATTTTATGATGATTTGCAATATTTTAAAAAAACAACGTTGAATACTGTTTCAATAATTAAAATCGAATCAAATCTACAAAAATTACATCTTTTAAAATTAAGTTGTTCACAACATACTTATTTCATGTTTTTAAAATAACGTTCAGACTTCTATACCGATTTGTTCCAAAAATGTAGTTAACTCTTTCACTAAAAAAACTACGTCAAATACCGTAAATCGGATTAAAAATGGTCTATTGAAAAATGCTTTTACTAAAAAAAATTAAAATTTACGGGAATACACAAAATAGGCAATAATTTATGTGCCAAATACGGTGCAAAAAAACGGCTGGTTCGAGAGTTCCGCGGGCGTGACTACCCGCAGCGACATACGCTTTACATTGCGTGGCGCTTGGGTGGTGTTAAAATAAGAAAAAAATCAATAAAGGTAAATTTTGCACTGCACAAAAAAGGAATTGTCATTATGACAAGAAGGTAAGAATTGTATTTATTGGTCTTTTGTATTTTTCGTAATTATAATTTTTTGGCCGACCATCCTTTACACGTTGTATATGTTTATAAGTAGTTGTCTAATTGATAATGACAAAATTTTGTATTTAAATAGTTTTTTACAATTAAAATCGATCTAGGTTAGTGATTCTGCAGGCTATCTCTGAAACTTCCCGCTAAATTAAGGTATTTTAAGCTCGAAAGAACACAAACTATACCTAAGCCTAAATTTTTTAGGGTACAAAATTCTAAATATTATTAAAAAAGAAAGTAAGTAATTTATTTTTGAAAAACTGTTAATTCGAAAACGATAATCGATTTTGATCTATCGAATGGCATTCATCGCAATGTTAAAGCTATAATATGTTTTTATAGTAAGTACGAGTAGTAACTTCCTTATCTACATACGTAGCGGAAAGTTAAAGTAAAAAAGATTGAATTCCACTCAATTTCAAATACAAAAAACCTCAATGCATATATGTGTAGTATATGAGCAAACGCTTCTATTACTGTCAAAATTTTCATACATTTGTAGTTTGTAATAGAAACAAACCATGTTGTACTGTTTTGTCGTACAGAATAAAATGACAAAGTTTAAAAATTACCCTTGAAATGATTTTATTTCATTGGTAAGTAGTATAATTCTGTATTTCTGGATGTAATTGCAAGCTACACTCACAAACTAAGAAATTGTCTTGAAAGGCGCATCCATTTAATCCGTGTGCATATCCAACTCGCTCTTGACTGGTTTGTGAAATATACAAACGGGGGCAAAATCTATTTTTTTATCGTTTACAGATTTGAACGGCTATAAAAGAAATATATTTCAGGGAGACATAAATAAGTGTTTAGTATTCAATATACGCAATCCGAATATTTGATTTCCTTCTTATATTTGTGTCAGAGAAATTCAATATTTCCATAACGGTATTTTAGGCATACTTCAAGATTCATGATATTTTATGTTATATATTTTTATTATGTCTGGGACGATTGAGTTCGCAAAGTAACACAAACATACTGTTACTCGCGACTCCGTCCGCGTGTCCGAAATTATTACTTCCTCTTGCCCAGTCACGAAAAAATTAGCCTATATTACTTCTGGATGGTGTAGATTTCTAATAGTAAAAGAATTTTTAAGATCGGTTCAGTAGTTTTTGAGTTTATTCGTTACAAACAAACAAAAATATAAATATTTTCTCTATATATTATTACAAACTAGCTCTTTATATTAGTCTATCTTCGTCCGTAAACAGAGTAACGGGTCAGTAAAAGAAATTTCGTACAATTTTTCGTATCCCCTTTCAATCCTTTAGGGATTGATTTTTGAAAATGTTGGCCTCCAGGTCTTCAACTATCTCTTAGCGAAATTCCATTACAATCAGCTCAGTGATATTTCCTACAGACAGAGCCACTTTCGCCTTTTTAATATTATTAGGACTAGATACAGGGGTCTGCCTTCAATTTCCCGATCAATCTGCTTCTTTTCTACTTAAGAGATCTCTGTAGCTTGGTATCTGATTGAGGTGTAAGCTTATTTCCATGCTTTACAAAATCACATTAAGATGGCCGTCTCGGTTATTATAAATGGCAAGTGACATTTGTTAAAGTCGATAAACGTAGTGTTAGGTATCATCATTCATTTCACAAGGCGACTCTACTTGTAACGATTGACTATATCTGCCCTGTTATATTCTCCCGATGTAAGGAGATAACCATCCCCTTTAGACACCATGGATGTTAATAGTCCATATGGCAAGGATGGAATATTATATGCATAAGTTTACCAGTTACCTTACGTTCCAAACCGAAACGCGACAGCGTCATGCACCGACGTTGGGGATAATCTACAATAAACATTTCTATCCATTACAAAAAAAGTATCTTCACGCATCCCCTATGTTGGTTCAGGCTCCTTTGAAGATAGGCCAACTGGCCTTCTGCCAGGCAGGTCATAAAAGGCAATCGATTGGCTATACGAGTCACTACCATCGTGGCTACTATGTGGTAGAGTTCTGCATTGTCTTGCCTGGGTCTGACACCACCGCCTATTCCTGCCGCGATAGCTTCAGTGCTTGTCACTGTCGTGTTCCGGTTTGGAGGGTAAGGTACCCAGTAAAGTTATGCATGTGGCATTAAACCTCGCCACATGATAGCAACGCAACATTAACATCTTTGGTGTCTATAGGCGATGGTTGAGTCTTATCAAGAGACCCATCTGCTTGTTTGCTATCTTATGATATAAAAAAACTATCCCTGAAGAGGAAGGCCGAGGTACAACTAGTGCACCCACGATTACCCTAAAACACTTAATCCCATAACGTGATAGGTGGCAAGCTTAACTCGCCAACGCCAACTGGGGACTTATCCAATCCCGGGCAACGTTGTTTTTATCAGAAAAAAAGCACATTTTTGATTTGCCCGACCCGGAAATAAAGGAATAGAAAGCCCACGAGACCAAAGAGACGACAACATCTATTACATATTCCAAAAAAATAATTGATTATTTACAAAGCTATTTAATAGCGATAGAGTATTTTTGACTCTTTATTAATACGTGAAGAAAAAATTTTAGAACCCTTTTTAAGACAATTACGCGTTGATTAATTTAAGAATGGTTGAATATGAAATTTGTCACAGTGAAAGTTTACAATACGGAGGACTGCAGAAACATAATATCTATACATAAAATGAATTAAAAATGCATTAAATTAATAAAAAAAAACATTACACGCACTACACTCATGTGACATACATGACATTGGAAAAACTTTAAAAACAACAAAAAAGAAATATTGACACGCAGGGATTAAACCTGTGACTGTCTCCTTAGAGCCGGGACGCTCTTCCACTGAGCTAGTGTCAACAGGTTTGACGTGGCGAAATTCTTCTTGGGAGATATCGTTTACGAATTTTTTTTAAAAAAGTGTTTTTTCCACATAACTTCGAAATTTTTCAACCAATCATTTTTTGGTGTTTTACGATATTTTAGTACTAAAAAAATTACGTCAGTTGGCATTTCAAGAATCAAAATCGAATCTTATTTTCAAGAGTTACAGCTTTTCAAATATTAAAACTACGTCATTTTTAGCAAATTTACTTTATATTTTTAAAATAATTTTCAGGCTAATACGCCTATAGACTTAAAAATCTTATCAGCTATTCTGCTTTAAAAACTGCGTCAAATATCGTTAATTGGATCAAAATCGGTCAATTTGTTTAGGATTTATTAATGATGAAAATATTTGAAAAAATATTTTTTGACATTGCCTCGAAATTTTTCAACCTATCGATTATTTAGCAAAAGCAATATTTTAGATCTCAAAAATTGAGTTGAAAGTCATTCAAAAGATCAAATTCAATCAGCGTTTCCAAAATATACACCTTTTCAAAAATCAATATACTTCCATTCTAACAAAATAGATGTTTGAACTGAAAAAAATATATGTTTATAGTTTTTACTCTTTTGAGCTTAAAATACCTTAATTTAGCGGGAAGTTTCAAGGTAGGGTCAACCGCTTACACATTTTTTTACGGCAAAAGCTAGTTGTCAAACTTAAAAGAAATTTAATTGTTTAATCTATGTTCAAATTTCGGCGATAGGCGATTTATAGTTTAATTAAATACGTTAGATATGTCGTGTATTTGATGTAGATCAAAATTAGGTACCCCTCAATACATATATTTAAAATGAATTTCAGATATCAGAGATATAAAATGCGAACAGACTAAGGGTCAAACAGTTAAAGAAAAAAGAAAAAAAAACAGTTGTAAACATCATATGTAAAGATATCCTGTGGTATAGTATAATTATTATAATAATATTATTATTAATAACTCTACACTGACATCACACAACATACCAATCTACATTGCATTCGAGCAAAATGGGAGCGGGCCGCTAGTCTTAAATAAATAGTATATTTACAAAAAACACCTACACTTATGTAAGTACTGGACTAAACATCACATAATACAGATTATGCTGCTAGATCTCCTTTATTTTTCAGACTTTATAGAAAACAAGCAGATGGCTCTCCTGATGGAATGTAGAACCATCGACACAACCATATCAACTATAGACACTAACGATGTTAATGTTGCGTTGCTATCCGTGTAACTGAATGGTAAAGCCACATTCTCTTCATACTCTCCAAATCGGATTACGGCAATGACAAGCATTGATGCTATTGCGGCAGGAATAAGTTAGGCGGTGGTACTAGCCCCGGGCGAGACGTTGCGATGGTAGTGACATGCATAGCCAATCGTCCGCCTCTTACAAACTGCCTAGCAAAATGGCAGATGATCTATTCTTTAAGGGAGTTCCGGACTAACATGGAGAAATGGTAATATTTTTCTATTTCTTCCACTATCGCAGTGGTATTGAGGAAGCTATTCTTACAGCTGAAATTTTCCAAAACGTTTCAATTTAAACTACCTTAATTTCGCCTTTGAATGATAGATTTATGCAAAATAGTTCGTAGATCTATGAAAAAACAGTATAGGTACTTATATGTGTTTACTTAAATCAATTATATTAATCTACAGTCGTTAAAAAAATCATCCAATTTAACAAAATTGAATGAAAGGAATTAAAATAAAAGTAGTAATTGCTATTTTTATTCAATGACCCCTATAACGATAAAACCAGATTGTAAGAGTACTTTTGAAACGATTTTTCCAGCGCCAGAACGAATATACAGTGATATTAATTCTGATGAGTATTTTTATAGCTCTCTTGGTAATGATCAGTGTTTTTCGAGCCTTTTTCATCTTCATATTGCCAAATAAAGGAAATATTCGCTTATTTATTATTCAATTTAGCCTGCAAACAAATGGAATAATTAACAACTATGGATTTCTATTTCGTAACTAAATTGCATAACGAACGAGTATTTTCAGATACGAAATATATTTTTTTATGATGCTCGGTACAAGTGTCTAACTTCACGACGAAAGGTACGTGTACTGTTTTTTTGGTCTTTGTGTATTGTATGAATTAATTTCATATATTTAAATTCTTTATTGCACAAATAGGTACAAAGGTGTAACTTTATGCTATTAAGCAATTTTTTTTCAATAAAAATTTTTGGCTAGTGGATAAGAACTTATTACGAGCTATTGATTAAACTATTCACTATATAATTATACAACATAATGAACCTGTTATCAAGAATAAACTAAGAAAATATAATAACAAAATAAAATAAATAAAACTTACATACAATTTTATCATCATTCTTTTCTGTTCATATAATATTTATTGAAAATTAATTAAATAAATAAATAAATATTCACGGGACAAATTACCTCACTGATCTAACCCCAAAGTAAGCAAATTATTTGCTTGTGTAATGGGTGTTAGTCGACGATACCAATACATAGAAATAGATATATAAATTTTTTATATACATAATAAACACCCAAACACTTAAATACAAACATTGATGCTCATCACCTGATCCTGGTATCGAACCTGAACCCCGTTGCTTCCGTAGTCAGAGTCGCTAACCAGTCGACCAACGGGACGGTCAATTTACATATTATTACTATCAATGTCGCTTTAGGTTTTTTCGTTTTTCATCAATAGTTGTATTTGTTATTTTTTTTCTTATTTCATGTTTAATCTTGTTGCTGTTTATTGTAAATGTATATTACTGCATGATACATATGCAGTTCGTACTCTTATTCTCATATAATCATTACTACGTATTTTTAACGTGCGTATACATATCATACGTACGACGTATACATATTACAAACAAACTACTGAAAAAAAAGACAAACAAAAATATAGCAACACTCAAACTCTCAAACAAATAAAATAATTATATTTAAAAAAAAGCGGCCGACTCTCTCACAAGGTAGGTAGAATAAATCGAACGCCCGAGTCCAATTAGTCCGACTCCGTGTTGCTACTAAGATTTTGGATTTTTGAGAAAAACCTTGAAAACACCTCAAACGTGTTATACTTTTGACGGACCCAGGGATTGAGCCCGGGACTTCGAGATTTGAGCCGAATAGTCTATTCCCTAGACCACGAGGCATTCAAGAAATTATATTTATTTACAAATACATTATACGTATAAACCAAACACAAAAAGCATACAGTACCCGGCGATAAATATTGCACATCGACCTTTGGAAAGAGACAATCGGCTAATTTCGGCTTCGTAGAGCGTTATCTCTGTCGCACAAAATACAAACAGTCCGGTACCTATTAGGAGCTGTAAAACAAGTATGATTTGCTTCTTTTGATATTTTTATTCTTTGTATAAAATACACTAATTTTTCTATAAGTGATGGCTTTAGGTTGGGGTAAAATAAAATAAAAAAACATTTTTACATTATGTTTACGTATTTAATTATTTTGGAACATTACAGCTTTAGTGTACATAATAAACACCATTATACCTATTGCTAAAATGAGACATTGCAATAAAAATAATAATAATTCTAATTCTCAATTACTTCCATTTCACTATCTGTGCTCTCAAAGAGGTCAATATCACTGTCACTATCAGCCGTATTTATTACTAATCTATCAGTGTAATTGTCTAAACTGTGTTGAATGCTTCTATATTCATTCTCACATTTGATTGCATGATCGCAAACCTTTTTCCACTCTTCAGCGCCGATCATGTTTACTTTTTCAGTCAATAATGTTTTTACTGTAGTTAAGTTCATACCCACATTTCTAGAGGCTACATAGCCTTTCAGTTGAGACCATATATTTTCAATTGGATTAAAATCCGGATGATATGGTGGCAATCGCAACACAGTGTGCCCATGTTCGGCAAGTATTTTGTCCACAGAAAACTCTGTATACCTCTCCTTGTGCTGACATATAATAGCGTAAATCTGGGTTTTTGTTAATTTTGGATCAACTGGAATTTCATGTCTGTTTAACCAGTTGATCATTTCCCGTTTAATGGTGTTTGAGTTGGGGGGTCTCTCAACATACTTGTTGTGATAGGGTGCGTTGTCGATAACTAGAACAGAATCACTGGGTATATTTGGGATTAATTGGTTAACCAGCCATTTCTCATAGTTATCGTTATTCATTTCATTGTGATAGTCACCTGTAGTGTCCGTGGATTTATACGTTAAAAAAGCACCGGGTACAAAGCCTTTTTCATTTCCCGCATGAACTATTATCAAACGTTGACCTTTTGAAATTGGCTTTTTTACTCCTTTTTTCTTATCGTCACTCCAAGATTTCCCTTTAGTGTGGGATGCATGTATATATGACTCATCCATGTAGACGATATTTTTTCCTGTTTCGCGAAATTTGCGTATTTTATCAAGGTATTCCATTCGTTTGAGACTAACGTCGTGCTTTTCCATTAGAATTTTTCGATTATCTTCCATTTTAGTGAACTGAAATCCCATGTCATGAAGTATTTTTCTCAATGTTTTTTCAGACCCATTGTAATTAATAGCTTCAGATAACTTAGCTTTTAATGATTTTATTGTTGGCAGTTCATTAAATCGTAAGTGAAAATCATACACCATTCTTCGAACAACATCGTAATCAAAATCGTCCATATCCAAACGAAATTGCTTTTTTGGTCTCCCTTTTTTTGGAGTGCTGAACTTAATTTCAGTCGAATGTGTTTCAGTACTGACTTCGTTTAATATATTGTTCAAAGTTCTTCTTGAAATTCCAGTGGCATTTGCAACTCGCTCTTGAATCTTCTTAAAATAACAACTTACATTTTCATCTACTTTTTTTTTAAATCTATCAGCTTCGCTTACAAAGTATTTATAAACATTGTAGATAATTTCACGTGACTGACCTCGTAAAGGTTTCCCTCTTTTTCCGAAAGATGCCATATTACAACTTTAAATTATTTAAATTTGTGGGTGTTATCAACTCTAAATATATATTTTTTTCGGGACGCGACTGCACTCTATCGTACTTGAACAACGACTGACTAAACGTCACATAGGTAGTGTGGGACAGAGATAACGCTTTACGAAGCCGAAATTATCCGATTGTCTCTTTCCAAACTTCGATGTGCAATATTTATCGCCGGGTACTGTATGTGTAGTTGTGTAGTAGTGTAGTTAGGATTTTTTACATTTTCAAAAAGTGCTTTTGCATTCGAATTCTAAAACTAACGAGTAAGTGCATCACACGTTCAAGTTTTAAGAATATTCCATAATCTATATGCTCTAATTAAGAAAGAACTAGAAAATATTGCAGTGCTGAGGTCGAGATACATCAGGGTACTGGAATTTTGAGACAGCTGAAACCTACTATTACAAGAAATGAATTTAAAACAAAATAAAGAAAAATCGGAGAAGATACATTTTTAAGAATGTAAAACAAACACAAGAATACATGTACATGTAGGTCCGAGTCCTATATCATTTTAGATCCTAATTAAATTACAAATTGTCTACCTTCTTGTTTCGTTTGGTTTTCATTAAAACCCGATAAACTTAAAGTTTTACATCTGATCAGAACAGAACATCTGATTTTTGCTGTAAAGGCTTTTTAAATTCGTAATAGATGAATGATTGGCAAATATATTACCTATTAAAGGTGGTAGTATTTTATAACGTTTTGTCCAGGTTTACCTGTTTTTCCTGTTTAATTCCGGTTGAGGGTAGAAGTCGCGAAACTTACGCATGTGGAATTACATCCGCTACTCAACTGATATCGCACCATTACTATCTTTTGGCGATAAGCAAAGTCCATAAGCGATGGTTATTTGTCACCATCAAGAAAATGTTTTGCTTGTTTGCGTGCATGCGTACCACAATTTATGACGTGTCGTGCTTACAAATGTGCGTATATAAATATAGACGTTACTCAAAACTCTCACTCAAGAGGCAGAAGTAGCTTGTTTTTATATTGATATTGTTATTAACACTTGTACTGTTTTACTATTTTTCAAGTAACGTTTCAACAAATCAATAATCAAGTATTGATTTATTGGCCTGACAATGCGTTAAAACGCCAAACCTTTTGGTGTTAATGAATAAAAACTAAGTAAAACAGTACAAGTGTTTATAACATAATATCAATACAAATTAACATGGGGTGTTACCAAGTGCCAATGTTATTCAGTGTTAAAAACGTGTCGTTCATCGCCTCACTTGGTTATAATCGTGACTTGTAGATTTTTTATATTATAGGGTAGCAAATAGACAAATGAGTCTCCTAATAGAAAAAAGGTAACTATCGCTTATAGATACCAAAGATGTTAATGGTGCGTTACTATGTAGAGCGGAATGATGCCACACGCACAAGTTTAGCGGCTACCTTACCCTACAAACCTGAATGCGACAGCAAGCATTGTCGTAATTGATGCAGAGCAGGCGATAGTACAGTCCCGGACCAACACGGAGCATTTATTCTACTTGCTATGTGTACTGTGCAAAATGCTAATAATAAAGTACTAAATCATAGAACTCTGTGTAAGAGATTTACATAATCCCCGGATCTTGTAGGTTAATTCACTTGATTTCACAATATGCAAGTCACAATGCATTCCGGAAACAATCTTGAGCTCCCACAAACTCTTGGATTATCGCCAATGCCTGACACGGATTTGTAGCCAGAGTATAAAATTCAGTGTTCGCCTCCGCTCCAAGTTTTTCTTAATCTTGCGATAGGGGAAACATATGGCTGAAGTAGCAGAGGTAAAATAGACTAGACCAAGGTGTTCCAGATTTTACAAAATTTAATCCATATTTAGTTATAAAAATGTAGTAGGTTTTTAAATTGCGAAATTTCTAAGGTCTTGCTTGAATTACTTTTTCTTAAAGTAGATAATATTGAAATCTTTGACTAACTTTAATAACTTGCAGTAACCATATTCTTTCTTCACTTCTGTCACGCTGATATATCAGCAAGTATGTAATATTGACACTTAATGATTTATGAATGGTAGTAGCTCAAATCCTAAAATTATTCTTCTATACTCACATTAAGTGAAAACTAAAAAGACTAAAACTGTATTCTATAAAGTCCATGGTTTTAAAAAAAGTGTCATCACACCCGGTTCCTTTGCGGGATGGTGGTTTTTAAAGATTTATAATATACATGTGTATAAGATATTTTTCCTCGAATTTTAATGGTCACCACTCATTTTTGTATATGAAATACAATAAAAACATTAAAACTAATACAAAATAGTGCGTGTGTGCTTTGAGTATATACCTCTGTATCTATGCGTGTGTGTTTGTAAGAAAGCTAACACCGGTGAGGATTTTATAATTCTGCATTGGTAGAATTATAAAATTCTCGTCGATATGATGCTAGTTAAAAATCACAGTGATGTTGCATTGGCAAACCACTGTTATTCTTAACTAGCTGTGCCCGCGATTTCATTCAAGTATAACACCATTACAGTCATCCGATTAGTTTCATAGACAATGCTTATAACACTGCCGAAAAATAGTATTCAGTGTGAAAAGAGATTATAAATTTTAACCGGCTGACCTGGTTTTAGTTAATCTTGGGGACATTGGGAAAGCAGCTTTAAAATAAAATAAAAATCTATATAATCGGTTCACCCGTTTAAAATCTACGATGGCGTAGACAGACACACACACATAGCATAGAGCAGTCAACAGTATTATATACATTTTTTGCGTCGGGGGTTAAATAGTAAGTAAATTTATTAAAATATTGAATTATTCGAGCGTTATTGTAAAAAAAATTATAATTCTAAGGCGTAAGATTATTATTTATGTTTACTATACTACTTTAGCATATTTGCAGCAGATTTACTATCGCCTCTGTAGTCTAGCGTTGACCACTGTCAGCACTGCATAACAGTGCACAGACACTAAAAACAGCTGAACAAACATTTATCGTCGCATTTTATTCTTATTATTCATAAAATAAACATTTATTATCCTTCTTGTTTGTTAACTTTCTAATTTCCTTAATGTAAGTGGGCACATTCTTGTGATTATCAAAATTGTTAAGGTTGAAAATATACCAAAAAGGTACTTTTATGCTCGAGATGAATTCAAAGGAATATAATTTGTATATAAAAGCGGTAAAAAGACTTTATAATAATACGTGAAAGGGTCATTACACGCCTGTTGAGTTCACGGCACTTGCAAAAACAGCCTTAAAATAAGACTATACTTTGCACATTATACATTTACTGAGGGAAACGTACTCAGCAATGTATTTTTAATATTTTTCTTATATTATAATAAAATAATATAATTTAAATACTTATGGCTGTTATTATTAAATATTTTTATTATAATCTCCGTTTCATTTCGTTCCTTGCGACAGTCGTGGATACTTTTAGCACAGAATAACTAAGAATAACTATCTCTATATTCTGTGCTTTTAGACAGTGGTCCCAGCACAAATTACTATAGATGCTAACGCATCAGACAGAGTACTCCCGTTCAGTGACGTTGTGTCGTAGAATATTGACGTGCAGCTATCTTGTTTGACAGTTGTTTCATTGCGATAATATTCTATAGAGGCTAATACTCATAGGCTATACAGCCCATTTAATGTTTTTCTTAAAAAGCATCTACGATATACTATTATTTTATTTAAATTCAGGCCTCAGTTAAATTGACCCTTAAGTAGCAAGGCTGTTGTAGGTCACGATTTTCTTTGATTCATACAAACCAAGCCACATTACAGTTGCAAATTTTTATTGTTTCGCCAATGCTAAAAAAATTATAGAATAAAAAAAAGAAAATTTATTTTTTAATACTTTTATTTTGTAACTTAGATTCATATTTATTCTTTACTTTTGTTTGCATGTTTGTAAGGTTTTTAATCCTATAGACATCTGTCCGCTTTACAATTTTATTTTATTATATTGCACCAATTAAATATTGCTTACTTAGTTAGAATCAGAAAGCGTTCTGTAAGAACGCCCGTGTGTATTTGCATTTCGAGTCAAATAAATACCTTGATTAATTATATTTTTCACTGCTTCATTTATATGTGACACTCCATTTATATGTATGTATGTTTTTGCACACGAAATTCTTACGAAGTTCAGCTGGACTGAGATTTTGCAATTTATCAATGTTAATACACTGTAACCACTGGTTGCGTACTATCTCGGTCTTTACTAAACTGTCAAAAGTAACGTCCTTTCGTCCACTCACACAATTTTTTAAACAGCAGTCTCAAAACGTGTTGCAAAGAAAATCGAGTTGTTTATCAGTTTCAAATTTAAAAAACTACCTTGACAGTTGACACGTGTCACATAAGTGGCTTGACAACTTGTGTGACGCCATTTTAAAGAGGCGAGTACAAGGGGAGTTAGGGGGCGGAAACAACTGTCATTTAACATAGTTGCATCCATAGACTATACGGTCTATTTTTTTTTTTGCTTATGATTGTCCCCCTTGGGTCCTAGGAACGAACTTTTTTTTGATTAATAACAAGCAAAATTTTTGTGAACTGCTTCTTTTTGATCCAACTTTCCTATCTTGGAAAAATCTCGAATCGGGTAACTAATAAAGATAGATAAAAAAGAAAACTTTAGAGTGTGGACTAAGAAAAGTTTTCACTTTACATGTAGGACAAAATAACCTTTAAATAATAATAATTAACAAGCTGTTGTAAGAAAATTAGGTTATTTTTATATTGATTAATATCAATTTAAAAATCTTATAATGATTCCGAATATTTAGAGTGGAGGACTCGTCAGAAAAACCATCGAATGTGTAAGACAAAAGTTGTTTCGTGTTTCTCATAAAATAATCAAGCGCCTAAAGTAAAAAAATAATTATTGTAATTAATCAATAATTTTTTGTACCGAATAAAATTTTTTAAAGCCCCCTTGCTTTTTCAAGGTAGAATAATTTTTTGTACCGAATAAATTTTTTTAAAGCTCCCTTGCTTTTTCAAGGTAGAAAAGATGGGCGTCTCATCAAAACGAAGCTGTTCACAAAATTCCGCTTGATATTAATCAAAAAAAATATTTGTGAAACCACGGTCCATTTCTTTAACCTTCACGATGTATCTTAAGCTATTAATTGTAATATTGGTAGGTAATAATGAATAATTTGGTTTTCTTGTTTTTATATTTATTGTTAGACACACTTGATAATGCAATTGTACTTTAGTTTCACCTTACAACATATACATTTTTAGTACTGGGTGTAATATAAGCATATTGCACCCTAAAGATGCTTATAAAGTGAAAACGGTTGAGTCATATACTAAAAATAAATATGTTGTGAAGTGAAATTAAAGTGCATGTATATTTTAAGTAGTAATATACTCTCAACCGGTTTCATTTTCTAAGCATCTTCAGGATGTAATATACTTAACCCTCAAGATGCTTAAAAAATGAAACCGGTTGAGTAATATACTAAGAAAATATATTTTGTAAAGTGAAATTAAAGTACATGTATATTTTTAGAATCAATATACTCTTAACCGGTTTCATTTTCTAAGCATCTTCAGGATGTAATATATACTTAATCCTGAAGATGCTTAGAAAATTAAACCGGTTGAGTAATATACTAAAAATATATATATCGTAAAGTTCAATAAAATTACAAGTGCTTTATAATTTGTGTCTAACAGTAATAGAATTTCACCAAGTGCTAACGATGGAAAGTATAGAATATATTTTATATTTTTAGTTTACTACTATTACTGGCGACTTCGTTCGATTAACTAAGAAGAATTTTTTCCCTTTACTAAGTCAGATTAAATGGTATCTTATGTCACTTCTGGATAATATAGCTTTCTAAAAGAGGAAGAAATTTTAAAATCGGTCGAGCAATTTTTGAGTTAAATCGTAAGAAACAAACAAACAAAAAACTCAAATCTTTCCTCTTTATAATATTAATTTAGATTAGACTAGCTGACCCGCGCAACTTCGCCTGCAAATAAGGTTACGTGTCGCCAATATACTGATAATAAAAATTTTAATACAAACTTTGAAACCCTATTTTAACCCCTCCGGGGTTGATTTTTATAAAAAAAGCAGCCTGTATTTTACTCTGGGTCTTAAAAAATCTTTATTTCTATATTTCATTAAAATCAGCGATTTGGTCGTGAAAATGTAAGACGGACGGACGAGCATACCATTTTAGTAAAATTAAATGAATACAAAATACAAAATTGCACTACCTACATACTAATACGTCAAGTAAAAATTTTGTACCACTTTCCAAAAATTACGCGAACGGTGAAGTACGAAATTTAGCATAGTTAAAAAAAATATAATATGCATAGTGTCAATGCTTGTCATTGTCGTGTTCCAGTTTGGGAGTCGGTAGACTTATAGCGCCGTTGGTCCGTACCACTGAAGGGTCATAGCGTGATTGAATCAACGGGCCAACTATAAATGTGAGGTGACGTCATAACTGTTGAGGTTGATGACGTCACACAAGGACAAGGAAGGGGAAAAAGGAAGATCTTCCTTCAAGGCAAGGTGTTTTGCCTGGGAACCGAAGTCCATTTGAGAAGCGTTGAAACTTTTATATGGTGTGTACAAGATAAATAATTGTGATATCGCGATTCAGGATTTGATTTTTGAATTTCGTTATTTTCTATTTTTTATTATTTTTCTTGTACCGTTTGTAGATTGCTTGAACCGCTACAGACTTATGCATGTGGCATTGCCATCCCGCCACACGGATAATAACGCACCATTAACATCTTTGAAATATATAGGTGGTGGTTCCTCTTACCATCATGAGAGCCATCTGCTTGTTTGCTATCATATGATATAAAAATAATTGACTGGTCCCGTTTATTTTTTTTTATATCATAAGATAGCAAACAAGCAGATCTAAAGTGTAAACCCTTTGAAACAAAGAAAGAAAAATAAGAAAAAGTTTCTAAACCAGTTCAGTCGTCTACGACAAATCAGTGAACACATATAACAAAAAACTGACGAATTGTTAAACTCCTCCTTTTTGGAACGTCGGTTCAAAATATTACTGTCTTGAACTTAATCGAGTCTTAACTGATTACGTTATCACGACAATATCTAATCTCTTATTGCCAACGGAAATGTATGGGTACTAAAATATTTGGAACGATATGTCAGGAGCAGTGTATAGCTATAGTTAAAAAACCTTAAAGCATACCTATATAAGTTTCTTGCGGCAAATTAACATGAGCGTTTAAGGTAGCGTAAAGTGTCATTTAATGTCACTTATAACATCGGTGTCTGAGCTAAAGGTAACCTAATAAACCTATTGCGTGTATGTAACAAGTCGTGGAGGACTCTTTATCTAAATCAACTACTCGTTTATGTAACTAGTCAAATATAGACTTAGATCTTAGAGTAAGTCTCCAAATAGAAATCCCCAAATAGAAAACTGTATCACCGGAGACGATGTATATTTTAATAGTTTCTTTATTTAAAACTAGCTGTGCCCGCGACTTCGTTCGCGTGGAAAAAAATCTAAAATAAAAACCCGCATAGTTCCCGTTCCCGTGGGATTTCCGGGATAAGAACTATCCTATGTCCTTTCTTGGGTCTCAAACTATATTTATACCAAATTTTATCCAAATCGGTTCAGTGGTTTGGCCGTGAAAGCGTAACAGACACACAGACAGAGAGACAGACAGAGTTACTTTCGCATTTATAATATTAGTATGGATGAGACAACATGGTTTATCTATCTATCTTCTATATATATAAAAATCAATTGCTGTTCGTTAGTCTCGCTCAAACTCGAGAACGGCTGAACCGATTTGGCTAATTTTGATTTTGAATTAATTGTTGAAGTCCAGGGAAGGTTTAAAAGGTGAGAAAATATAGAAAAAAAATAAGAGTAGTTAAAAAGGCAGAACAACGTTTGCCGGGTCAGCTAGTTACAAATAAATATAAGTATTAAATAAGTAATTATAATAATTAAAAGTACTTAGTTGAATATTATATTATCTTGCCTACCTATCAATAGTAGTACATTTTATATAATGATAGCAAACAAGCAGATGGCTCTCCTGATGGAAAGAGAAACAATCGCCATATAGGCTGTTAATGGTGCGTTGCTATCCGTGTGACGAAATGGCAATGTCACATGCATAATCTACCGGCTACATTACTCCCAAAATGGAACACAAACGTGACAAACATGATGCGGTAGGACAAACATGGATGCGGTAGGAATAAAAAGGCCGGTGGTATTACATACCCGGGGGTAACGTTGCGGATCTGTATCACCTAGTCGTCCCGATGGAAGATGGTATCCAGTCGTTTGCCTTTTACGAAATGCCTGACAAAATAGCAAATGTTCTATTCTTATATATTTATTTCAAAGGGGCCCGGAAAAAGATGAAGAGTTTGGTGTAGTATTAAGCTGTAAAAAGTTGTTTTTACTAAATTAAATTTATCGCCTCTGTGGTCTTATGGTTCGATGTTGGTATGGACCACATGAGGTTCCGGGTTCGATTACTGTGTCGGACAATAAAAAAAAATGTGTTTTTTCAGTTATCTAATCAAAGGAAGGATGTAGGTACCGGGAAAGACCAAGACTGACATACCACGATCATATTGATCGAGTACTGTCCGAAGGTGGTGTCAAGAGTCTTCGCGCAACCGGCGTGTGTGTATGAAGAGAGTGATGAATGTGGAGGAAGCGAGACAAGCCTGCAAGGATCGTGATGTATGGCACTCGTCTCTCTCTGTCTACCCCGTAAGGGATCTGGCGTGAAGATATGTATGTATATGTATGTATCTAATTAAAACAATGTTGCCCAGGATTGGAAAGTGCCCGATTGGCGATAGGATTGACACCTATCACATTGGTGGGACCAAATATCTTCGGCTAATCGTGGGTGCACCTATTCCTTCGGGGACACGGACTTCAAAATATTTTTTTTTAACTTGTTTTTAAAAATTCCGATGAAAAATCTTTATTGAAGTTTAAAAAAACGATCTAACCACCTGATATAATATTTGTTTAAAAAAATAATGAAGCGTCTTCATTTTTGGTAATTATCAAAATTTCCCATTATTTGATATTTATAAAAATTACTCAAAATAAAGTTTATTAATTTAACTACAACGTTTTGATAAATATAATTAAACATATCAATATTTTAACGTTCAGCACTAGCCGCGTGGTAAAGTTTAAATATTGAAAATGCAGACCAATTCGTCTCTGTCGTCAACCCCTGCTCTCTGACTTGGATTAATGGCTAACGTAATTAAAGTAGTAAACAGCAGGTGTGCTTTTTAGCCCCACATTGCGAACTAACAGCGTTTATGCGTATAATATGAGTCACATGAAGGATACTGAAAATCCTTTCATCTAAGGACATTTTATCGTTAAATGCCTTCTTAAAGGCATGTAATACAAAGAGGCTGCCTTTCACACGGTCATTATGCGGAATATTTAAACTCATTTTATAAATTAAGTCGCCACAGGTTTATATGAAGTTTTTAATTTAAATAGGCTTTGAAATAAATGTGTAATTAAAAGATTTATACTGGTAAATATTAATGCTAAACAGTATAGATATATTTAGCAGCTCAGGGAGTAACAATTATGTAGTCAAGAAATCATACAAGAAAGAAAGAGCATTTTCAGATAAGATATAGGATTTTGAACAGAAAAAGGTAATGAAGTTTCATATTTACTAAAATTAAAACATTAGTAATCATAAATAATATTAAATTTTCCTAGGTTAATCAATGCTCCTTTTTACCCGATTTCCCAAAAGGAGTCAGCTTGCCTACGAGCCCTATGTCGCCAACGACACAGGGCTCCTAGGTAACAACAAACGAAAATCACTTAAACATAGTACCTAATCGTAATCATTAAAAATAGCAAATTACTTATTAATTGTTATCAAACGTAATTCTTCAATTAATCGTCTGCAGACAGTACGCAATAAGTCACTATCGATAAAAATTACGCTACATGATTTCCGCGACATTTCCTACTTAAAACAAATCACTTTTAAAAAAAAAGTGTAGCCTGATACAATTATTAATAAACGATTTTTATATTCCACATTACGAATACCGCTTATTAATTATCGGAAATACGTGTTAGAACTCAGGGCGAGAGCGACAGACAGCAATCTACCTCACAATTATGGAAAGTCTATTCGTTTATCAAACCCTTTAGATGAAACCGATAAATTAGAAATATCATAACACAATATTAATCTGTGTTACTCTAACGTGATTGTGTCATCAAACTGCATAAATAGTATGAAGGACTTACGAACTTACAAATAGAACAATTTCACGACTCTCCCAAAGACTCAACAAATACCTTAGACATTTTAATGATTCAGGCGTTTATTTACGGAAATTTGTAATTGAAAAGGTGAAACTAATAGGTTTATTACTAATAGGTAATTGAAAAATATATATATTCAACACGAGTGTAAGTATTACTTACACTCGTGTTGAATAAGGTAGTGTTCGTTTCTCTTTCTCTTTATTTCCCTTAACAATATCCCTTAACAAATTATTACACAAATTG
The DNA here is from genome assembly GCA_036924255.1 of Apodemia mormo. Lineage (NCBI taxonomy): Eukaryota > Metazoa > Arthropoda > Insecta > Lepidoptera > Riodinidae > Apodemia > Apodemia mormo. The sequence continues at coordinate 16,888,582 of JAUPFN010000016.1, read as the reverse complement.
ATCTAACCCAAATCTAGATCTAGCAAATTATTTGCTTGTGATATCGGTGTTGGTCAACGTTGTCAATACATAAAAATAGATATATAGATACCGACATCTATGCTCATCACACAAACGTTTGCCCCCGTCGGGAATCGTACCCGAGCACCGTGGATTGCGTAGTCAGGGTCACTAACCATTCGACCAACATGACAGGGTGGTTTTAAGTTTTCCCAAGCACGGGGTGAGTGCTATAACATAAAAATAATGATTAATATTAATTTAAGAATCTCATAAAATATTCCGAATCGTTACGATTAGATGACTCGTCTTTATTAGTTACTAGCTGTTACCCGCGGCTTCGGTCGCGCATATTTACTTAAGAACTTATTTAACCTTTATTTATAAGCTACTTAATTAAAAATATCTACATAGTCGGACGGGCCGCTAGTATTGTATAAAAAATAATAATTACACAGGTATTCATTATAGATTTTTATATACAATATTTTTGTTATCAAAATTTAAGTAAAAAACGTAAGAATAAATAATAATTATTTACGGCTAAAACTCACGTATAAATCGGTATAGGTTCCGACTAGTTTCGGACCTATATGAGGTCCTTCCTCAGGGCGATTGCGACGCTGTTGCCGCGACAGCGACTAGACGCGAACTAGGCGCGCAGTTAGCGTCTAGTCGCTGTCGCGGCAACAGCGTCGCAATCGCCCTGAGGAAGGACCTCATATAGGTCCGAAACTAGTCGGAACCTATACCGATTTATACGTGAGTTTTAGCCGTAAATAATTATTATTTAGTAAATAATGTCTCACGGAAGTTTAAATAATTTTAACGTAAGAATAACCTAAACTTCCTATAACTTTTAAAATTACTTTACCTAATATCGTAACCTATTGAACAAACTAACGTAATTATAAAAGAAATTTTTAATTAACAGGAAATACCTAACCTAAAACTACCTATGACAATAATATTATATAAACCGAACTATACCCTAAACTAAATATACCTATGTATTAGGATTTCTATGTATGTAACATACTATATGTAACCAACCAAAAAATCTGTAAGCTGGTTGACCCTGCCGGTTATCCCTGAAACTTTCCGCTAAATTATGTACCGATTTTTAGCTCAAAGAAAAAAACTATGCCTAAACATAGAGTTTTGAGTTTGAAGAGCTCAAAAATATAAAGTTTTTTAACTTCTCGCTACGTATGTAGATAAGGATTATACTCCGATTTTCGAAAATCATTGGCATTATTCTCGCCACAAGACAGCAACGCACCATCAACGTCTTTGGTGTCTGTTGGCGATGGTTGATTCCTTCCATCAGGAGACCTATCTGCTTGTTTGCTATCTTGATATAAAAAAACAGTAACTTCCTTATTTACATACGTAGCGGGAAGTTAAAAATCTGTAAATTAGTTGACCCTGCAGGCTATCCATGAAACTTCCCGCTAAACTGAGGTATATACGATTTTAATTTTTGAAACTGCATTTGACGTAGTTCTTAAGTACTAAAGTATTGTAGAACGTAAACAAAATATTGGTTAAAAAAATTCTATATTATGTCAAAAAAACTATTTTATTTTTAGTTTTAGTCAGTTCATATGAAAGTTCATGCAAATATGTTCAAGGAATAAAAAGTTTCATACATTTTTTCCTCTATTTCACCCCCTTGGAGGTTGAATTTTGAAAAATCATTTCTCAGTGGATGTTTACGTCATAAGAGAAATACGTAATATTTTACCCTCTAAGAGGTTGAATTTTGGAAAACGCGGAAATACTTAACTCATTATTTTTGCCGTACTCAATTCATACGAAATTTTACGCAAGTATGTCCAAGGAATATAAAGTTTCAAAGAAATTTTATTTCTATTACACCCCTTGGAGCGTTGAATTTTGAATAGTTCTTCCTTAGTGGATGCGTACGTCATAGGAGGAATATGTGTACTAAATTTTAAGTTTCTTGACCTAAGGGTTTCGCTTGTGCGTTTGTATATCCTATTTTATTTTTATTTTACTCTCTTAGGCGTCGAATTTTGAAGAACGCTGAAATACATAACTCATTATTGTTACTGTACTCAGTTTATATGAAATGTCATGCAAATACGTCCAAGGAATAAAAAGTTTTATACAAATATATTTCGCTCAATAAAGCCCCTTAGAGTTTCATCATAACAGGGATACGTGTGTGAAGTTTCAAGTTTCTAGCCCTAAGGGTTTAGCCTGTACGTTTTATATTAAACTTTCATGCCCTATTTTATCCTTCAAGGGATAGAATTTTGAAAAACGCTGAAATAAATGACTTATTATTTTTTCCATACTCAATTCATACGAAATTTTATGCAAATATGTCTAAGAAATAAAATGTTTAAAAGTTGTATCCCCTATTTCGCTTTTTGATGGTTTAATTTTTAATTACCTTTTCTTAGTGGGTACGTATGCAAAATTTCAAGTGTCTAACAGTAATGGTTTGGCAATGTTTCGTGCAGTTATACAAAACTTTCATCCCCTATTTTACCCTCTTATGGATCGAACTTTGAGAAACGAATTTTGAAAAATCCTTCCTTAGTAGATGTCACATCATAAGGAAAATACGTGTGCATTTCAAATTTCTAGCCTTAAGGGTTTGGCCTGTGTGATGATACATCAGTAAATCACTTTTTCCTTTTATACACATATACAGAAAATAATATAATCAAGCGATTAAAGCAAAAAAATAATTATTGTTATTAATAAAATACTTTTCCTTCACCGAATTAAAATGTTCGAAGCCTGCAAATATTATTAACTATCCGACTCGAGATTTTTCGAAGATTGAAAAGATTTTCATCGCGTCAAAACGAAGCTGTTCACAAAAATTTAGCTTGTTATTAATAAAAAATAGTTTTTTCCTGGGACCATGGTCTATATGTCATGGCATGGGCATGGCGTTATATCCGCTACACGGATAGCAAAGCACCGACCTGGTGTCTATAGGCGATGCTTACCTATCTTACCTATCTTAGTCCATCGTATCATCTACTTGATTGTTGTCCTATGTTTTTTTCGTTTAGTTTCAAATTTCGTTTAGTTTCAAAGACGCTAAAGGGTGTCAGGGAAAGATGTTTTCCTCTAGCGAATAGTGCAACTTTTAAAAAGTAATATTTTTCTATATTTGTATTGAAAGAATTTTTAAAAAGTGGTCCAGAACGTATTCTTAAACATTTTTATCCGTTATAAATAAATAAACAAACGTTTTAGATTTAATAATAATAATATACTTATTGCTGGGCAAATTACACAAATTGATCTAACCCCAAAGTAAGCAAATTATTTGCTTGTGTTATGGGTGTTAATAAATGATACTAATACCTAGAAATACGTATATAAATACTGTTACATACATAATACACATCCAGACCCAGAAATACAAACATCTATGCTCATCACACAAATGTTTGTCTCTGTCGGGGATCGAACCCGAGCCCCATCGATTCGTAGAGGTTCGCTAACCACTTGACGAACGGGGCGGTCGATTTGCAATATTAGTGCTATTAGTATCAATTTAAATCACGTTAGTTACCTAACTAAGTAGGCAGCGTGAGTCGAAACCTATACAAAATTTCACCACAAGTAAATTACGGCTGTCGTAATGTATGGTAATTCTGGCCACCGAATTTGCTAATTTTAATAACTTGTACCTTCTTGTTATTTTCAGTGATTAGTATCAACAGATTTACGTGCAATCTTAGATAGGGGGTCTCTCTGTAAAAGAGTAGTGGGCATAAAAAGCCGCTTAACTCGACCTACAATTTGACTCTAGGACTCCATAATTTAAAGTCGCACTGTACTGTATATCGACGTAACATATAGTTACTTATTTTAGGTATCAAAATATATAAAATATAAGGTATAGGGCCTGCTAAAAATTTCAAGAACGATAAGATTACGAGGAGTTCAGTTACTCTTTTAGAGACTAGATCTTTTGTCTTTCAGCCGAGTAGATCGTAAAAGCCAAGTGAAGACCTATCACAACCATCTGCTCTATTTGCAACTTTTATGTGCTTTCCGAGAACTAAAGGTGATAGTAGATTTGCACACTACCAACAGACTCTGTGATGAGTGCTGCTACTAAGATTGTTCTAAAGAGTTAAATATACCATAATTGAATTTCCCAGCCCAGAATTCAAACGTATATTTTTTATCTACAGCTGAACTAAATATTAAGTTTTATAAGTAAGGTGATAATAAATTTCGGATAAAATCTAGAATTGCATTTGCTTGCGTAACTAAAATAGTATAGGTAACTTACTAGACCCACTACGCAGCGCGGTACGTGGCTAAAGTTTCATTGTAAATCCCACAGAAAAAATATATTTTCCAGGATAAAAATAAGTTGTCAAGACCAACTATTGACTACCTGTACACCAAATTTCATCCAAATCCAATCAGCTCAGCAGCAAAGGAGCAGGAATACACAATGTATAACTTCTTTAAGCTGAAACTTAAAGAAGTAATACGAACTTCCTTAAGTTTAGCGACTGTGACTAAGCGATTGGTAAAGCTCAAAATTAATTTGGTTTATAATGTGATAAGCATAGAAGTTATATTTCTGGGTGTGATTGTTTATTAAATATATTTCATTATTTATTACTTTATAATATATTAGTATTAGTATAATCGATTAACATCAATATTATGAACAAGTAATTTGCTGTTATTTATCCAACGATATTTATTAATCACTAGCTACCCAACTGACGTTGTCGTCTTTCGCTATAATCTTCAATTTTTAACTGAAATAAACAATTAAAAAAATAGTGGCGTACGAACAGGCAAACGGGCAAAACTTGAATAATCGTTTAGTATTAAACATGACACTGGCAGAAAGTTGCAAAAAACGACTATTTGCTAAAAGCCAACGATGAAGAATCTCTAAAAATTACCATTTTTCTATAAATTATTTGCTGACCTAGCAAATGTTGTATTGCCATATAAATTATTGAAATGCTATTATCGCTATTAAAATAGGGGTTGATGGAAGAAGGGTGAAAATTAAGGGTTGTATGTATTTTTAATGCCATATCATAAAAATAAAAAAAAATACCAAAAAAAGTTGGAGTGGAAAATCCGAAAAATAAAAAAAATATATGACATATACGGGTCATTCTTCGGAGTGCAATTTTTGAGCGTAACAGACTTTTATCTCCTATAAAAACAAATAATGTTTGCATAAATCTACCATAACATTGTTTATACATTCTATATGCATCGTGTCATATAGATTTTATTATGTAATAACTATTTATATAGGAGTTATTTACCCTCAACACCTCAAATCCGTTTAATTTTGCACGTTTTGCATGCGTAACACGTGCGCCGTCTTCTGATCAATCGCAAATATTTTTAATTCACTTACGCCTTCAATGAGATTTATACACAAAATTGAAATATACAAATCATTTTACATTCTGGTCAAATTTTCCATCCTATTGCAGTGACAGTTTTTATTTTATGAGCATAAGTAAGTATGTAACTTGGCAAAATTTTAGCTTCGCTTTTTGCGATGGGTACTACTATGAACTGGCGAGGTCTAGACGTATCGGGATTGGTTTTTGTGATTCTGTAGTTATGCTGCTGCTTACGAGTCAAGTATTCGTGGCCTTGATTCCCTCCATTTTGGCGCAAGAGTCAGTTCTCCAATTTTTCAATTTTTGGTTCTCAATTTTTAGGAATTTCCATGTCACATTTTTAGAATGTATTCGTACCATTTTTAGTAAACGGGTATTGAGGTGTTATACCAAACTCCCAAATGTAAATAGCTAATAACAAACTAGCATCTTATATCTTTCCAATGTCGAAAAATTTCAAAATATATGTTTTTTGTGATTTCCATGGTGTAATTTCTGTGTGTAAAACACCATGAAAGTTACAAAAAGCCCATGGAAATTACTTTATTACATTTTATTTGCAATAAATAAAATGTAATATTCAATGATTATACTGTAATTCATGCGATCACCAAATTAAGTTTTGAAGTTTGTCAATTATTTTTTTATTTAAATCTGCTAAACCAAAGCTCATTATCATTTAGACTGCCTCGTGATCCAGTATTCGATATCAAAGGTGGTATTAAGGTTTTCAAAGTTTTCTCGAAAGTCTTAAACCTCAGTAGCAGCCAGAGTATGGTAGATTGGTATATTGCCAATCCCGTGACTCGGAAGAGCACGTAAAGCTTTCGGTTCCGGTTATCGTTAGGTATAGTCGACAATCGTTAACGTGTTGGTAAATGCGGCGATGAGGATCATTTTCTTTTCAACCAAAACCAACCGCTTAGCTGGCAGAGGGGGGAGGGATACTTGACTCTAACAAAAATTAGCATTTTAAAACTTAATATTTCGAAAAGGATTCCCTTAATCGAAAAATTGTTATCACAAACTGACAATATTTTTTAAAAACCTATGATATCCCACATTCTGGAGAGCAAGAGAAAAAAAAATAACTTCCCTACTTTACACGAACAGGAGCTACCTGACCCAAAAAATATTTTTCAATATAATAATAATATGTTACCACTTTTTTGCCGTGACTAATATGTATATTCATATCAAATTATAACTTTCTAGTACTAATGATCTCTGAGTTACTGTGGACGGACGGACGGATGGACATAGCGAAACTATAAGCGTTCCTAGTTTACTTCGTAACCCTAAAAAGAGTGTGTTCGATCAATAAAATTAAAATAAAGAACAATTTTCAATGAAACATTTTGAAAAATTTTGAAACCTGCTTAAAAGTCAACTTAAAAATTGACTTTTAAGCGCGCTACTAACTTAAGCACAAGTTTCACGTCAGTTTGGCGTTTAAACTTTTGATAATACTGGTAACTGGTAATATTGGAAATTGTAGATATATACTGTTATTTTCCAGTAAGAACAACATGCTGAGCGCTAAGTTTAGGGGAAAGGAAAAATTGAGAAAAAAGGAGTCGCTAAAAATTTGGGCTAATATCGTTTTAATGTATATTACAGCCGTTCATAGTAGCCAACAAAAACTTTATCTAATCTTATTTTTATATCTGATACGGTATTTAACAAAATTTTACCTGCTGGGTCATTTCCGGGGTCTAAAATGTAATTTCCATGGACAGCAAAAGTTCTATATATTTTTTAGAAAAAGTATACATCCACTAGGTGTCGAATTTTTATATGTTCTTTAAATTTGCATAAACTTTTGAAATGTTTGTGTAATTTTCTTTAATTAAGCGATTTCAAAAATACCATGGAAATTGGAGAACACATTTTTGAAGAATCACCCATACATTTCATCAACACCAGTCAAGCCGTTTCGGAGGATTATGGTAACTAAAACTGTGACACGAGAATTTTATATATTGGAATTAGAAAATATAAAAAAGAAGAATGAAAGAGATAACTTTTTTTTTCAAATTATAGCGTGACTACAGAAAATAAATGATTTGACATTAAACGTAGTTAAGCACATAGCTTAACTTAGAATTAGAATATTTAACATGTTAAAATCCAAAATGTTAACATTTCCTCATATTTTTTGCGAGGGAAAGTTAATCTGCGGAGGTCGTATTTAATTGCCATTTAACTAAGGTCCCCATGTGCTGCGTCTCACGGATCTTAGACCTTAATCCGGCCCGTAATCAAAATGAATCACTGTGGGACCCTCCACAATCCTTAGCTCTATGGGTCGTTTAGGCAAAATTAATTAATTCACCGATTTGTTGTTGCCATTACTATATGAACAATATTTTTCCGAATTAGCCTATAATAAAATGACCTGGTATTTATTTCTATTATCAACGTGCATTAGAACAGTTTTATCGCCTCTGTGGTCTAGTGGTCCAGCGTTGGCGTTGACCATATGAGGTCCCGGGTTCGATTCCCGGGTCGGGCACATAAAAAAGTGTTTTTTCAGTTTTCTGAGAAACACAAAGTTGCTCGGGATTGGAAAGTGCGCGGTTGGCGATAGGCTTGCCACCTATCACATTTGTGGGACCAAGTATCTTCGGCTAATCGTGGGTGCACTTGTTGTACCTCTGCCTACCCCTTCGGGGATATGGGCGTGAAGATACTACTTTATCACAATCACATACTTTAACCGACATACATATTTTGCAGTATTTTAACCGACTTAAAAAAAAGGAATTAATCAATTCGATATGTATATATTATTGAGTTACACTACATTCACGTATGATAATTTAAAACCTTAAATAAACATATAATACAACATTTTATTTGTGTGTTTTTGTATTTTTGTTTGACCACGCATTTCTCGGGGACTAGACTGTTAGTCAAATTGATATTACATTTTGCCCCGTGTCTTGGATGAGTACATAAAGCCGTCGGTCCCGGTTATTGCTAGAAATTAACGATAATCGTTGTTAGGTCAGTAAGATGCGGCGATGGGGATCACCACTCATCTCGCCAATCGAAAAACCAGTGAAACTTGGTGAACTGAAAAGTCTATAGACTATAGGTGTATAATCTGCCTACCCCGCAACCTGGCGTGTTGATAAATTTTTTAATGTTTTTTATTGGCTTGCTTTTACGCCATGCTCATTTTTCCAAACTAATATGTATACTTTATTGGATTATAAAAAAAATGGTGGCAGTGAATTTTCATGTTGCACATTTCCAGTGGCATGACATTTACAGCATTGAATTGTACATAAATCTCCTTTAGTGCGAACTATTTTTGCACGCGTAGCTAGAAAAAATATACACCGTGAAGTTGTCAATAAATCGCTCTTTAGTTTAGTGGGCCTCTAGACTATACTGGGGTGAGCACAACCCACCCGGCCGCCCTTCTATGTACGCCAATGGTGACAAGCACTGACGCTATTGCGATAGAAATAGGTAAGCGGGTGGTACAAACCCGGGCGAAACATTGCAGAACTCTACCACAAGTAGATAAGATGGTAGTGACGCTCATAATTAATCGTGTACCTCTTACAAACTGCTTGGCGGAACGGCAGATAGTATATAGCAGATATATCTGCCGTTTGCTGATATGCCGGACATCTAGCGTTTTCCAAGTATAAAACTTTATTAAGATGTTTCATGTATCACGCACAGATGGCGCTCCGGTCGATTGTTATAAAAAAATATATTTAATTATTTTTTTATTAACAAAAAAGTTTTTTCGATTTCTTTTTTCATATTTTTCGCCCAAAGTAAAAAACATAAGCTTTAACTGGGTATTATTTTTTTTTTGGTGAAGTAGTTAAAAAGATCGAGCCACTCGAGGAAAAAACACCTTTTAGAAATAATATATATGATTCTATTACAGAACCTTATTGTTTAAATAATTTTATGACAAGCTCTTACATTTCTTCGTAAGGAAGTCCCATATTGACTACCCAACATTTAGTTCCTATATCGCCGCGCTGCGGCGGATTACGCGACACTCGCGCCAGTGCCCTTCGGCGTTTTGAATTATCTCCTAGATTTTTCCCTCACAAAAATAAATGGAGGTAAATCGAATTTAACGCTTCGGACAAAACCCTTTAAACAAAGGAGAAATTGGGCTCTATTGAATCGCACAAATGACATTTTCATATGAGTATACTAAAACCCTATTCCCCCATGGCTGGTAAAATTTTAATCAGATGGTTAAGTCGTAAATGGTGTTTAAAATTCAATTTACTCTTCACAATAGATAAAACATGGATTATCTGTTGTAATTGGCTGTTTAACTTAAACGTACTAATCTATGTGGTTTAACTAACCACTGATTAGCTTTTTTGTCAGAATTCGCTTTTATTTAAAATAAATACATTTTTAAAATATCTAACTTTTTAGATTCTTGATTACATATCTGTAGATGTATTAGAAAATCTAGCCTAAATTAGATTTTTTTTTTTAATTTATTCATAACAGTTTAACAGTCGAACAAACGAAAAAAAACAGAATAGACGATAACTAGTTCGACATTCAGATCGAACTAGTGAGAATATTTCAACATTTCAAAAATGATTCTCGCTAGTTCGACGATCGTAGACGACTCAGTAGTTCGATCATCGAACTGATGAGTCGAACTAGTTAGTGAGAACAAACCCTAATTAGAAGGAAAATATTTTTTTAAGTATTTTTTTGTTAGAATTTTTTTGCACATCTTACTCATCACTTAAGTTTTTGCAAAATGAAGAGCAATATGTCTTCCTGATAGTCCTATTCTCAGTTGTAACGCATAGTAGTGACAAGCACATACCCTATTACGGTAAGAATAGGTAAGGCGGCGGTGTTATCGCAGAACTCTACTATCTAGTAGTCACGATGGTAGAGACACGTTTACTTCTCACAAACTACCTGGCGGATTGGCAGATTAATTTTTCAAAGGAGGCTGGTCAAATACAAAAGCATTTTCCTGTGTTCGTCCGGGCTACTTTAATAAAAGAACAACTGCTGTTCTGCAAGGCAGGACATAAGAGGCGACTGATTGGCTATACCTGTCACCACCATCACGACTACTAGGTGGTAGAGTTCTGCAACGTCCCACCCGGGTCTGGTGCCACCGCCTTAGCTATTCCAGCCGCAATAGCGTCAATGCTTGTAATTGTTATGTTCCAGTTTGGAGGGTAAGGTAGCTGGCAGACTTATGCATGTGGCACTGCCAACCCGCCACACACATAGCAATGCACCATTCACATCTTTTGTGCCTGTAACAATGATTTTTCTTTCCATTAGAAGAGCCGTCTGCTTGTTTGCTATCTTATAATATACTTAAACAAAATAAGACTTTAGTAGTCTACATATTCGAGTAGTTCTATTTCCATCAACAGAATAAAATTCTTCCCCCGTTTTCGTCCGTGATGGTCCGGGCTCCTTTGAAGAATAGACCAACTGCCGTTCTGCCAGGCAGGTCGTAAAAGGCGACCGATTGGCTATACGTATCACTACCATCGTGAGTATTATTAGGTGGTGGAAATCCACAATGTTTCGCCCGGGTAGGTATATCGTACCACCGCCTTATCTATTCCTGCCGTAATAGCGTCAATGCTTGCTATTGTCGTGTTTCGGTTTTGCTGGAGCCGCAATTGCGTCTATCGTCACAAAGCTTCGTGCAATGAACGATAAATGCAGATGTGACCGGCTATTATCGGCTATTTTTGCATACATTTCGGTCTGCGTGTGCCTTAGCGCGCATATAATTTCGGGAGTATAGACCCAAGTGCGGTATTTATTTGGATAATAAAATATAAATTGGAGGATAAGGTAGCCGGTATGCATGTTGCATCACAACGCGACGCACCATCAACATCTTTGGTGTCTATAGGCAATAATTTCTCGTTTCATCACATGAGATATCTGCTTGTCTGTTATCTTATGATATATACAAAAAAATGCTATTGTGTATAAAAAAGAATTAGAGATGAAATAAAAGTGTTGCTATAAAACGTGAAGTAAAATTTAAAAAAAAGTTGTAAGTTATCTCCTAAAGAGAAGTCACATGTTAAATACACAACACTTGGTCCCCACAAACGAGGCGGATTACGCGACACTTGCAACAATGCCCTGTGGCATTTTAGTATCTTCTCTATATTTTTTCTTTTTTTATATCAAAGATAGCAAACAAGCGGATGGGTTTCCTGATAGAATGAGTCAACCATCGTTTATAGACACCAAAGGTGTTAATGGTGCGTTACTATCTTGTGACGAGGTCTAATGCCACTTGCATAAGTTTACCGGCTACCTTACCCCCTAAAGCAGAACACGACAGTGACAAAAACTGACGCTACTGCGGCAGGCATAGGCAAGGCGTGTAACCAGACCCGACAAGACAATGCAGAACTCTACCACCTAGTAGCCACGATGTGTGTATATATATATATATATATATATATATATATATATATATATATATATATTTTATATATTATTATATATATATATATATATATATATATTTTATATATATATATATATAATATATATATATATATATATATATATATATATATATATAACCTACATTAATTTAACCGACGAATATCACCAAAAATACTGAACTGATTTTAATGAAACTTAGATTATTTCCTAAGTTGCAATATACCTAATTATAATAAAAAAGAATAATCTTTAAATAGCTGTTAGTTCCCAAGAAATTCGTGAATATACACAAAAAATCAAATTAAAAAATCTTTCACTTGAAAACTATTTTACATAGAAAGCTGAAACTAAGCTCAAGCTTAACATAAGCTACATTTTACCCAACTAAGCAAAAGGAAATAATATTCTTAGGTCGTGCAAACAAAGTTGCGGACAAGAGCTAGCTATTAATTTAAGTATGATATGAATGTTGAATGTCTTGGGGTCTATTGTTCAGCCTATTTAGCTCAGATCATAAGATCCTGGATTCCATCTACGGGACGGAAAAAAAATTGTTGTTGAAGTTTTTTCGAATTTATTGAAATTTAAAGGATCCCTAGGAACTCCAATTCTAGTAGAGATATGTTAAAATATCAATGCCTACGAGGTGATTGTAATTAGCAGTTAGCAGGGCCGTCTTCTCTTCTTTTTTTGATACAGGATTTTCAGGCGTTAGTCAGCTTTCATTTTCCAAAGTCTATTTCATACTCATATACCTTTTTTGAATTTGTAAAGAACTTAGGGGCAGGGTTCATGACTATTATCGCTCGTATGCCATCTGAATCATTGCTTTATTCAAATTCCATTTCACAATACTTTAGATTAAAATTAGAATGATCAAACTTCTGATCCGGAAGTAGTTAAAAAATATTGACGGATCAAAATAACTTGTAAATTTTTTTATGGAATAAAGTACTTCTGATTTCTGATATCTGAAAGTGTATCTTATATATAACAAAAAGCATACAAATGTATGTTCTCTATCACCTTGTTAGTGAGGAAGGGTATAACGCCACACCTAGAAGTATCTTTATAGAAACTCACCGACTGCAATTCAAATTTACACTCGGTTCTGTTTCGTACCTAGGAAGGAATCGAACGTTAAGATATAAATGTATTTATCTCCTTTTTATATTAATTTTAAGTTAATTAAAACTATTTCTCTCGAATTTTAAAACATTATTTATATCAACAATTTTGAAACAAGCTCTATGATATTTCCAAAAGGAAGTCCTATATTGAATACTGAGTGCTAAGTGTGAGTTTTTCTTTTCGCATTCGATCGTGAGCACGTTTCGAGTTTACTAGGAATTTGTATGTGATTTGTACAGCGCCACCTAGTGGTAAACGTGAGAAACCAGTTTACCACTAGGTGGCGCTGTTATATGGGTGTTAATCAACGATACTAATACATAGAAATACATATATAAATACTTTTACATACATAATTAACACCCAAACCCGGAAATACAAACATTTATGCTCATCATACAAATGCTTGTACATCATACAAAATGGGATCGAACCCGAGCCCTGTTGGTTGCGTAGTCAGGGTCGCTAACCACTCGACCAACGGGGCGGTCATCAATCAATAAAATATATTAATATATAGTTAGACAGTTACGTACAACATCCGAAATACGTCATCTGATTACTTTTCGTCATCCGTGAATCTCCAGTCCAAAGTGGCATATTGACGGACCAAAGTACAAATGCCAGGTAAAGAATTGCCTAATGCCTATAAAAAATGCCAGAAACTACATCCGTGTTACGTCGTCTGATTACTTTCCGACATCCGTGAATCAAATATCAATTCAAAACGGAATATTGACGCACGAAGTAACCATGCTAAGGAATAGTTTTTTTTAATTCTGACAGGATTTAAATTAATATTGATGGACCAAAGTTGCCGTGCCAGGTAAAGCATGTGGAAAACTACACTTGAGTCACAATAGAATAACAACGCAGTAGAACAACTCCATTCAGGGCGCCCGAATCGCCGCACGCACACGGACGTGTCGTTTACACGGCCGCGCCGTTAACCTATCTTGTCCGGCCAAGATAAGTTAGCGGCCGTATAAACGACACGTCTGTGTGCGTGCGGCGATTCGGGTGCCCTGAATGGAGTTGTTCTACTGCGTTATTATTCTATTGTACTTGAGTTACGGCACCCGATTAGTTTTCGTCATAATAAAATCTCCAATAATAGCGGAATATTGACGTGCAAGACAAAGGAAATAAAAAAAATGCTTAAAACGTATAGCAGCGGTAAAAGGCATTTAAAAGACACATAACACTTCTTGTTACTCTTATACGATTACGATTTCTTAATTTTCTCTAGATTCATATTTTCGGATACGGATATAGGATTGTAAATATTACGAAAAGAAATATTATCTGATTTGGCCACAAGATTTCTAGAATTGTATTTTCTCAAATTCGTGTCGAAATCAGTGAGCAACTGCTCTTAGTTCCCACATGGCCGCTGTAGATTAGGCGACACTCACGCCAGTGCCTTCCGGCGTTTTGTATTATCTCCATTTTGATTTTTCTTTTACAAAAATAAATGGAAGTAAATCGAATTTGAAGGTTCGGACAGATTTCTTATTAAAAAGCAGAATCCTATCTGTATCAATTCGTTTAAATAAATTTTATAAATATTTTTATTTTTCTCCTTTATAAAGACTTTCTTTTTGATAAGTAACTATTTAGCAAAAAAGAAACGCAGTATGTTAAGCAGAAGGCAGATTTAATATCTTTATATATCTATCCGAAAGCCATTATAGCCATATTAGCCAAACATATTCCTAGTAACGTATGCCTAGGTGGAAGAGATATGTTCCACTTCTCGCCCGGGTTTGCAATATCTCGCAGCTACCCTTTTCTGCCACAATACATCAGTGCTTCCCACTGTCTACGTCCCGTTGATAAGGTAACGAGTTAGTTTATGCAGATGTATGGATTTACATTCCCACCACATGGATAGAACTCATCTTTGATGTCTATTGACGATATTTATCCTTTCTTCATTTCATCACGAGAGCCGTCTCCTTGCTTGCTATATTCTATAATATCAAAAAATATGTACGAATATCATTTTTAACGAAAGTAATATTGTGCCTCTGATGTAGTCTGTGTGATCTGTCTGTGTGATGAATTTGAATTTGAACACACAATTTTTCATAACCTATACATACAAATAAATAAAATTGGAGTGTCTGTTTGTAATATTAAAATAACCGCTTTTTACTAAATGCATATGGATGTATACACGGTACATAATATAACAAAACAACATTTTTACACTTTTTGTCTGTCTGTCTGTCTGTTTGTTCCGGCTAAACTCTGGAACGGCTGGACCGATTTTGACGGGACTTTCAGATAGCTGATGTGACAGGGAGTAAATTAGGCTACTTTTTTTTCGAAATTTTTTCACGCGGACGAAGTCGCGGGCGCAGCTAATAATTATAATAATATCACTGGACAAATTACACAAATTGATCTAACCTCAAAGTAAGCAAATTATTTGCTTGTGATATAGGTGATAGTCAACGATACTAATACGTTAAATACTCAAATATATACAATAAACACCCAAACCTAGAAATACAAACATCTATAGTCTCCACACAAGTGCCTGTACAAAGTTCATTGCGTAGTCAGGTTCGCTAACTACTCAACCAACGGAGTGGTCAGTAAAGATAGTTCCAAAAAAGTTTCCAAATTGAACTGGCAACCTTTATGGTTTTACTATAGCCATCCGTCCGTCCGCCTACAGTCTAGCTCAGATATCTGTAGTATTAGAAAGTTAGAATCCTGTAATTTGGCATGAATATACATATTAGTCACGGCAACAAAGTGGCAGTATAAAATCTTGAAAAAAATTTTTAGGACCTATAAGTAAATTTTTTTATCCTAAAACTGAGAGCCTCTATTATAGATTCTGTAAATGGACAAGCCTTTAAAATTAATAAAGAAAAACATTTAATTTTATGTCTTTAGATTTGGGTGTACATTTAATACAAATGTATGAAAGAGTAGTGGCTGAATAATGTATTTATCAACGCATGGCTTAAACCGCATCTCGTTGTCTCGCCCGGGATTGGTACCGCTGCCCTGTCTAATGCAGTCGCAATAGTGTCAGTGCTTCCTGCAGGAAGCTATTGCATTTACCACTAGATCCATTACATATATTTCAAATTTCAATAGATTAACATATGTCATTAGATTACATGAATGACAATGCACTATTACCATCTTCAGTGTCTCTAGACGATGGTTATATCTACCTGTCAGGAGAAGCATCTACTTGACTATTACATTTGTTATAAAACCATCGCATATGTATCAATTTAGCTCAGATTATGAAGTCCCAGGTTAACTCCTAGGTTAGGCTTAGGATGATTTTTTGAGCTCTTTTCTAAAATCCGAAATCCTGTTTTAATTTTTTTTACAGAAAAGGGAGAAATGAATGTTGTAACATGTCATTAATATCCAGAAGGTGATAGGATAAAGTCCTGAGGAACACCAGCATTGACGGGTTTAAGTTCAGAGCATGCGCCATCAAAAACGACCTTAATTCTCTGCTGATCTACCAAAAAACTGGTGATCCAATTGCAGAATTTCACGGTTTCATTATGACGTCGGTAAAATTTAGCAACAGGAATGACCAAATATTATATCGCTAGCCAACAAATTGATGAGTTCTGAAGAACCGGAAATTCTGTAGACGTTCAGTATACTCTGCTTAACACATTTGAGTACTGGCGTGACGATATCTTTTTAATTAAAAAGGGGTTTTTAAAATAACCTAATTTCTTTGACTGTTGGCGTAACATTTAAAATACGAGTAGTTTAATAACTTTCACAGCATGTAACTATGAACGCTAGGCAAAAGCATTCAACGCTGCTCATATTATAAAGCCCGATGAAGATGCCTTCGTGACCCAGTTCCGTGTTCGCGTTTACTCTTCACACTTACGCTGGTGTGCATAGATGCTCTATTTTTAGTTGACTAGCATTATGGCACCTTTTATGTTATTTTCTTATAAAACTTTGTAAATTGAGATCTGAGATAATGTTTATTTAAGCGTCTGTGTTGTACTACTACTACTAACAATTAGCTATTATAAGTTAATTATATTATACTTTTAACCTTCCCGCATTTCCAAGTAACAAATTGAAGAGCTACTTAATTTTGTGAATAAATTTAGTGCTGGCATCCATGTTCTTCCATCGCACGCATTTTCCTCATGTTGATCCCGGGCTTCTTTGAAGAAAAGGCCAACTGCTGTTCTGCCAGGCAGGTCGTAAAAGGCGACTATTTGGCTACGCAAGGCAACTAGGTGGTAGAGTTTTGCATTGTCTCACCCGGGTCTAGTACTACCGCATTACCTATTCCTGCCGCAATAGCGTCAGTACTTGTCACTGTGGTGTTCGGGTTTGGAGGGTAAGGTAGTCGGTAAACTTATTCATTTGGCATTAGGACCTCGCCACAAGATAGCAACGCGCCATTAACATATTTTGTGTCTATAGGCGATGGTTAACAGGAGACCTATCTGATTGTTTGCTATCTTATAATATAAAAAAGTTAGTGATTCTAACCACACTATGTTGACAATTATTGATCATCCACGACTGATTGATTTGCTCGTATCTTCTTTTCTGCTCAATTCGTGCGATTTTTCTGAGTAAATAAATTTGAACCGTGTGAGGAAAGCTGTAATGTAAAGAAATCCAATATTTAAATATTGGATTTTTTTAAAAGAAGATCAATGGCCTGAGAATCATAACGTGTACATAAAGGACTTCTATAGTGTAAAGAAACAGTAGCAAAGGATTTCTGAAAATGTATCCTCAAACCGTGTAAAAAAGACTTTTTCTCTTAAACAACCAGGTCCCATTTGAAAAATAAACAGCCAATAAAACATTCACTATTCGCATTATAAGTATTGAATTACAAACTATTGCCTAAGTTTGAGCAGTTCTGGTAGTTCTGGTATTATACTCGTATACATACGAGTATAATGTGCTGTCATCCGATTTTTTTAATGAAGTTAGTTGATGATACATCTAAATTACAACAGATATCGTAACTGTACAAACTTCATACATTTATTTTATATCCTATTGAATAATTGGTTCCAGTTAACCTGGAATTACAGAACTAAGGCATAGATGTGTGAACGAGCAATCAAATAAAGTATTAGAGACAAATATTGGTAAGTATTTTAACAGAATAGTGCAGTTCTAGAATTAAAATATAACAATATCTCTATTAAAATTATTTTTGCTGCCACTGCCCTCTCATAATCTCTGCTCCTATGATTTAAATACTGCACATTTTTATAACAGCACATGTTTATAAAAAGTTTTAATTTTTGAAACAAACATTAAATCTATTGCTAAGGTTTTAGGTTAATTAAAAATATAATAACTGACGTCTGACGTTTTTGTGTATGATTGCGTTAAGTTACATGTGATTTTTACAATTCTATTTCTGCCAGTATAATTTGGAGTTCCTTTTAATACGCTACATTAACAAACCCGCCAAACGTCAGAAACATAGAGATGACCCCAAGTTAATCCTCTCTCATCTACCACACTTCACTTTCTTATATATATAAGTTGTGTTTAGATAACACTTTTTAAAATTAGTGGCAATTTGCAAATTGTTTTTGGTACCTGTGGTGCTTAAAACCTGTGCGCCTGAACTCTCTCCTGTTTTGACAAGACTCTTTCACCTTTCGATGGCGAGTGGAAAAGTACCGAAATCATGGAAGCTTGCCAACATGCAGCCCAAACAAGGCAGTCGTGCCGACCCGTCCAACTATAGTTAGGATAGTTCAGTCACGTCTATACTCTGCAAGACTATGGAGCGTGTACTGAACAGCAAGTTAATGGCACACCTAGAAACGAACGATCTACTCAGTGAGCACCAATACGGGTTTCGCCGAAATCGGTCCACTGGGCATCTTCAAGCGTATGCCACCTACACCTGAAGCGCGGCCATCGAGAATCATGGTGAAACACTAGCTTTCTCCCTTGATATCTCGAAGGCCTTTGACAAGGTCTGGCATCATACACTTATTGGCAAGCTTCCATTGTAGGGTTTGCCTACTGGTCTCTGTGCCTGGATCTCATTTTTTCTGAGTGGCTGGTCGATTAGAGTAGTCGTCGACGGCTGCTCATCCGACCAAATGGCTATAAATGCCGGAGTCCTCAGGTATCAGTTCTCTCCACGACTCTATTTCTGGTACACATTAACTATCTGCTGAAGCCCGGTATCTTTGGGTACGTAGATGATAGCACTGTTGTGGAGAGTAACGCATTCAGTGCGTGGGGTCAGTATGGCTCAGGTCCGGTCTCTCAGAGAGGCGATTATCGATCGTATGAACCTGCCCTTACAGGCAGCCTCCGATTGGGGCGATGCCAATCTGGTTAAGTTTAATGCGACTAAAGAATGAATGAATGAAAATTTTATGACTAATACACAGGCATGTTGATTTTTCGCTAAACGGAGTCCATTCCAACTGTCTTCGTCTTTCTAGGATGTGTCCGTGCCGATAACTGACCACCTAGAGCTCCTTGGTATCACCTTAACGCCTACTCTTAACTTTGGATCGTACATCGAATCAAAAGCCCAAATTGCCTCAAAAAAACTTACTGGTATTCTAGCAAAAGTGAGACAGTATTTAAGCCCGGGACAGTTGCTCAATCTCTATCAAGCACAAGTCCATTCGTGCATGGAATACTGCTCTCACCTCTGGGATGGATCCACCAAATATCAGCTGGAGACGCTTGAAGCGATAGAGAGGCGTGCCAAGAGGCTCATGAACGACGATGATCTGGTAGGCATAAAACTTCAGAGCCTCGCTTATCGCCGCACAGTGACTAGTTTATCGGTGTTTTATGGGATGTATTATGGAGAGTGCGCCGCGGAATTGCACGAGTTAATTCCACCATCCTCGTTTTTCTATCGACGACTTCGTACGATCGATGAGGCGCACAGATTCTAGGCATCGCCATATGGTGGACGCTTCATGTACCCGAGCAAAGCGGTTCGACTCGACTTTCTTCATTCAAACCGCAAGGGACTGGAACATGCTTCCTGAGTCGGTGTTCCCCAATGAGTACAATCTGGGGATCTTCAAAAGAAGAGTGAACAGGTAACTTCTAGGGAGTTCCATCTTATCCATCTATCTTATCATATCTTAGCTTACCATCAGGCGAAATCATGGTCAAGCGCTTCCCTATCTATACATATAATAAAATCGTAGGAAAGTCAAAACTATACATTGAATATCTTTAAAAATAATACTTGGGGCGTGATCTACAGTCGATATCGAAGGCAAAAATATAGTTTTTACAATTTTTGTCTGTTTGTCCGTATGTATGTCCGGGGTAAACTCAAAAAGTACTACATGGATTTACTTCAAATTTTGCATGAATATTACTAACAGGTCGGGTCAACATATAGGCTACATATTATCACACTATCACCTACGGGAGAGGTGCTGTGCGGAGTAAACGAAGTCCGCGCGGACGAAGTTGCTGGCAACAGCTAGTCCACAATAAAAAAAAGTAAATATTTATTATCATAGCATGACACATTTTAAGTACAATAAAATACAATATTTAGTGATTTTCTACGATTTCAAAGGGAATTCGTATCTATATGGTACTTCGCATTGACTTAGACTTACCGTACTTACTTTACAACTTACCGTAAATTTTTAGTAACATCAATTTCTACTTATATACAAAAATCGATCTAATCTTACTTAAAGTTCTTCTTAGTTATTGCCTGGTGGCAATCCGCGATTGGAAATAACTAAGAAGAACCTTCTTTGTACATTGAAAGACATACTCGTATTTAGAGATTAAATCTTAGGTCTACTCAATAAATGACTTTTCTTATTGTTTTAAATGTAATTAAATCTTTAATTTAATAAGTTAAGCTATGCTAGTCTTCTGAAATGACCTTGTAAGTAATTGCTATTGACGTGTTGTTTTAAGACGGAAAATTTACTCATTTTATATGATTCTGTGTATCTAGGATCAGCTGGGTTCGCTATTACTATCTTATCTTTTCCTGTAGCAATAGATCCAGTGTTTGCCAATGTCATATTCCGGCTTGAAAGGTAAGGTAACCGGTAATCGTACGCGTGACATATTTCAATCTGCCACTTGAATATATGATGATAGTATATTATTAACATCTTTGGTGAAGTGAATTGAAGAAAATATATTTACAAACGTTCACTATACTATTCTGTTGATATAATAGAGCATTTATTTTACGTGTAAGTAATTTTTCCAAGTTAAACTTTAATTCTCTATAATAATCTAAATTCACGTCAAAGCCACAACTTAAACTAATCAACAACATTCCAATGTACCCTCTTTGAGATTTCAACCTCTTTATGAACACACTCGCTTTTTGCGTTACGGCTTTACAAATTACAAAGGTTTTTCCTAGTTATCACCAATCACGGATTTCTAGAAATACATTCCACATTGATATTAAACTTTATATGTAGAGTAAGTCTTAGGCCTTAGCTGCAAGCCAGCTTTGTAACTTTTCTTATTGTTTTAAATGTAATATGAAGATATTAATTTGATAAGTCAAGATATTCTAGTCCCCTTAAATAACGTTCTGAGTAATTGGTACTGATACTGATACTCATTTTATATTATTGTGTATTTAAATAGGTTCCCTTGAGTTCGCTGTCTTACCTTTTCCTCTGACAATGGCATCAGTGTCAATGTCTTCCGGTTTGAAGTATGACGTAGCCGGTAATCGTACACATGAGGTATTTTAATTTTCCACTCGAATTATGAATTATGACATCTTTGATAATGTGAAGTGAAGAAAATGTATTTACAAACGCTCGCTATGCTATTTCTCTCGATATAATAGAGCGGTTCATTTCATGCGTAATATTTCCAAGTTAAACTTTAATTCTATCTGTATTCACACCGAGGCCACAACTCTAACTAAACCGCAACACTCTAATGAACTCTCTTTGATTTCAACCTCTTTGTGAACATACTCGCTGTTCGCGTTACGGCTTTACATATTACAAAAGTTCTTCCTAGTTATCTCCGATCACGGATTTCCAGATGCTTTGCACATTGAAATACAACTTTATAGATTAAATCTTAGGCCTTCCCGTTACGTGACTTTTCTTATTGTTTTAAATGTAATGTGAAGATATTATTTTGATAAATTGAGCTACTTTAATCCACTTAAATAAGATATTATATTGATTCAGACATTATTTTGCGGAAATCCATAGGTCAACGACGAGACGAAATCAAAGTAATTTTTTTTAAATGGTAATTTTCCACGAAATCTTGTATAGCTTTGAATAAAACTGTAGTGTAAGGAATGGAATCATGGAACCACCTTACCAAAAGTCTGCAAATTAAAAATAGTTAAGTGCTAAATCGAGGGGTTTATCAAACTGCCTTATCTTCTGGAACGGAATACTAAAATGGTTATATTCATAATAACAGAAATATAGGCAATTCGGCTATTACGTCATTGGCTTTGCAATGTGATGAGTGCTTAAACTATGTATAAGAAAAGATTTTTTCTGTAAATTCTAAGGTCAAGAATAATTTCCGGTAAGATCCTGTAAGATCAACTTAGTCCGGGAATGCGATTAATACTAGAGAAATAGATTTCGTCTCGTCGTTGACCTATAGATTTCCGCAAAATAATGTCTGAATCAATAGAATATCTTTATAACAGGATATAAACACTGTTTTCCTGAGAAATTGTTCTGCAAAGTTCTCCTGGTGAGATTTGAGTCATGTTTCGTCATATTTCAGGCGTACAGTTTAACTAGAGGCCGGTGTGTACTTCGTGAGAGGCGACAGCCACAATCACTCGATATGGCAATAGAAATAGGCAAGGTGGTATTTTTTTTTTTTTTATATCATAAGATAGCAAACAAGCAGATGGGTCTCCTGATGGAAAGAGTCAACCATCGCCTATAGACACCAAAGATGTTAATGGTGCGTTGCTATCTTGTGGCGAGATCTAATGCCACATGCATAAGTTTACCGGCTACCTTATCGTCCATACTGGAACACGATAATGACAAGCGCCGACGCTATTGCAGCAGGACTAGGTAAGGCGGTGGTACCAGACCCGGGTGAGACAATGCAGAACCCTACCATCTAATAGCCACGATGGTAGTGACTCGTATAGCCAATTGGTCGCCTTTTGCGACTTGCCTGGCACAACGACAGTTGGCCTATTCTACAAAGGAGGCCGGGACCAACACGGCGGATGCAGCGGAAAGTGAAAGAAACATACAGAACTTTACCATTACTTACTTTGTATGGTAAATTAGATTATTTGAAAAAACTTTTTAAGTAATAAATATGACAGCTAGATTTAAACCAGTAATCGATGTCGCCTTCAGCGCAAGCAAAGCTCTAACTAACCTACGTACCATTGATTCAATTATATTCATCCTTTGCTTTTCCGATCACACCATTTATTAATTTATTTTACCAAAACTGGCTCTATAAAATGAAAAGGTATAAAAACTAGCTGAAAAATACATAATTATAAATAGACTAAAATTAAGTAAACCAAAGCCTATCTTGCTGTATTAATACTAAGTAAAAAATGTGTAAACGGTTGACGCTACCGGCCATCCCTGAAACTTCCCACTAAATTAAGGTATTTTAAGCTCAAAAGAGTAAAAAATATAAGCATAGATTTTTCAGTTCAAAAATCTATTTTGTTAAAAAATGGCAGTATATTTATTTTTGAAAAGCTGTATATTTTGAAAACGATGATGGCATTCAACTCAATTTTTGAGATCTAAAATACTGCTAAATAATGGATAGGTTGAAAAATTTCGATGTAATGTCAAGAAACATTTTATTTTTAAATTTCTTCATTGATAAATCCCAAATAAAATCACCGACTTCGATTAAATTAACGGTATTTGACGCAGTTTTTTAAAGAAGAAAAACTGATAAGAATTTTTAAGTCAATCCGTGAATTAACTTGAAAGTAATTAAAAAAATTAAGTAAGTTTGCTAAAAAACGTAATTTTAATATTTGAAAAGCTATAAGTTTTGAGAATTAGATTCGATTAAGATTTTTGAAACGGTATTTGACGTAGTTTTTTTAGTACTAAAATATCGTAGAATATCAAAAAATGATCGGTTGAAAAAGTTCGAAGCTATGTCGAAAAAACACTTTTTTCAAAATTTTTCGTCAACGATTACTCCCAAACGGATAAACCGACTTTGATGCAATTCATATATTAGACGTAGTTTTTTGAGGAATAGATCTGATTAGGTTTTGTACTCAATCGGTACCTAAATTTGGAAGTTATATTAAAAAAAATACTGTTTCGTCAAAATTTTTTTTGGTGTTTTTCAAAATTTCTCAAAATCTCCTGGACCGAATCGGTTCAAATTTTCGGGAAGTCTAAGTTGAAATCCAATCTAATGCCATCAACCGCGTTTCGATCGGTCTAGCCGTTCAAAAGTTGCGTTTACATACACACACACACACACACACACACACAAACATTCACACACATACATACAGACATACTGACATCATCGTGAAAATAGTCGAAAAAGTTCCTAGGACCTCAAAACGTGGATATCTGGTGAAAACTCGATTTTCGAAAATCGGGGTTAAATCAGTAACTTCCTTATTACTTAGTGGAAAGTTACAAAAATGATCTTGAAGTTTTGGATTTACCAATTAAAAATCTTATATATATAAAAATCAATCTCTATTTTCCTTGGTCACGACATCACGCCTGAATGGCTGGACCAATTTCGGTAATTTTTTTGTTGTGTTTGTAATTGTAAGGAGAAGGTTCTTATGAAAGAAAATATTAAGAAAATTGCGCGGAAAAATAGAAAATCTATATATATATATATATATATATATATATATATATATATATATATATATATATATATATATATATATAAAGCAATCTCTATTTTCCTTGGTCACGACAACACGCCTGAATGGCTAGACCAATTTCGGTAATTTTTAATCGGAAAATTTAATTTTATACTTAACCACCATATAAAGTTTAATGCCATTTTGGCTGCGTGGAAGGACAATCCCGTAGGGCGTAGACTTATATAAATTATAGTGTCACGTTGCTTGTCCGCTATGGATTCCTAATATGAATGGCAAAACAACGTTTGCCGGGTCAGCTAGTAAACAATATTTTTCGTTTACATATTTTGTTTTTAATAAATGATACCTCCATACTCATTCCCTTTAAGCGTTAGACAGAGGGTCAAAGTATTAAGCCCAAGAATGTGACGGACGGTCAACCTATCTATAAATGAAGCACATAGATGGTCAAATTATCTATAAATGAAGCACAATGGAAGGCACTAGCCTTGATAAAGTCGCAATCCGGATTCATGGCACTTGGATTAGAAAGACATGAAGCTTACATGCGGAAGAAACTTTTACTTAAACATGGCATTCCCGAAGATCTGACTGTAACATCATTAGCCAAGGTAACTAGTATCATTCGTACGCAGATGGGCCTGACTGATTTTTCCAATATTTTTATAGAATGTTGTCATATCGACACCAGCAATTAACACTACGCCAAGTCGATTTTTGGCCATTTTCCGTTTTTAATCCCAATATTATTATTTTTTAATCGTTTATAAGCTCACAACATTTTATAATTCGTTTTGAAATGAAAAAATGAGGAAGTTTTGAATCATACATAACGCTACCTAATTGTACTTTTTGCATTTGCACGATATATAACCCGCCAACTACGATTAGCCGAATGTACGAGGGGCACGGGCGGAGTGTTCGATCGTTTATACAAGTCTAATGACTAATTGTACCAAAATTGTCTTAGCTTAGGACAGTCTTTAGTGACATATCATATTCTTTTCATTTAAGACAAGAAGTGACAGCAGACTACTTAAATTTTTTCTACTATACTCTTAATTATGCTATTTGATTCCAAAATTCCTTTAATCGAAATACATCTAAACTCAAGCTTTCCATAAAACACTACGCTAACTACAGTTGGCGTATTCTCTCCACAAGATGTTCTGGTAATACACTCCACCAACTAACTCTAAATATTGAACTAACAATAAATCAAAAAATGTAATAATGCCATTTTAAGTAACACTGAACCACCTACTCAACACAAATTTTTCATTAAGAAAGCTCTAAAATTATAAAAGTTATCCCATTTTTCTCTTTAATCGTCTCTACTGTATAGTTAACTTTTTCAAGTTGGCGTAGTGTTCATTGCTGGTATCGATATATTGGGTATTAGTAAAGGTAAGCCAAGGCCAATTTTATTAAGATTTTGTGACCTTCAATATCGTCAGCAAATTTGGGGGAATAAAACATATTTAATATATATAGATATTGACAAGACTTCAACTACTTGCTTCAATTCTATTATACTTAATCATCATGGTCCAATTAAGAGAATCAAAATTAAGTATAAGCCATCACCATGACTTAATTGTTAACTGATGATATTAAAAAGGCAATAGCTGGAAAAGATTGAGCGAATCGCTGGTACAAAAAGCTGTCTTCAGATCATAATTTGGAACAATATAAGCTTTCTCGCAACAAATGTAACAAACTTTGTCGTTCTACTAGGCGTTCACGACACTATCGTCATTTCTAATTCTCAAGATGCTTGGAGAAAGTTGGTAAGATGCAGATTTTTGGTAATAGTTTTTCCGATGCAAATTCCCTTAATACTCATTTTTCTACTCCTCCAATTTCTTTAGATAATGTTACCAAAACTGCAACACTCAACTCCCTTTCTTCTGTTAATCCTCCTAGCTGTCCCACTTTCTTTTTAAAACCGGTTTCTGACGAGGTGGTTAAGAAGCATATTATATCTATTTTTTCTGGAGTAGTAGGTAGCGATAATATTTGCTCTAGAATGATTTTACTTATCATTCCCCAAATTCTTCCTATTATCACCCACATTTTCAATTTTTTATTTTCTCCAAATTCATTTCCAGTTGGAAATTAGCCAATGTTATTCCTCTTTCCAAAACTTCAAAACCTACTGATGTATCCCATTATCGGCTTTTATCCATACTGCCTTTTTTTATTATTTAGCTGAGTACCTCTACACTAATAAGTTGCTAAATCCGTATTAATCGGGATTCAGGATTCGGCTTCGAAGGAATACTCATATTTTGTGTTTAATTTATAACGTTTATTAAAGTTTCCCGAGTCTCATTCTCAAGCTTATTCTCGCTCATTAACGGTTCACGCCGTTAAACTATGGAATTCCCTTCCGTTCACCATTCGTGACAGCCTGTCTCTGACAGTGTTTAACACAGTCTAAGAAATTACTATTTTGTATTAAAACAAGTTTTGGTTATTTATAATTATTTAATTTATTAGTCATAGTTCGTGAATCATTGCCTAAGTAAGTAATCTTTTTTCATTATTTCCCTATACTTATTTTAACTATCGTGTTTAAAAATTTTGTATGTTGTGATTTAATTTTAGTTTTGTGCACAATGTCTGCTGCTTCTGCTTAATAGCTTCATATACTGGGTAGGCTGGAAGAAATATTTATACTGTTAAGATAAATTTATCTAAGAAAAATTGTACATTTTTCTTCCTTTTGTAATTGTTATATTATTTACTGTTGTGTACAAGAAAATATTAAATAAACAAATAAAATATATAAAATAAACAAAATAAATAAAATAAATAAAGTAAATGAAATAAATAAATATTAATCATGGGCGAATTGTTTTTTCTAGAAAAGCTAAAACTAATTTAGAACAAACTTGATATTAAGGTTGCAAAGGAGACCATGGAGTTTCTGAGGGCTCTCTCTCTCTCTCTCGTTCTAATAGTATATATTAGAACGGTCAACGGATTCTTAGAAATGACAAGTCACGTTAATCACGGATGTTTTTAACGTCATAGTAATTATAGAAGATTAAATGTAATCTTTGCACGTACTTACAAATTAAAGTACGCACGTAACACATTCTTACGAAATGAAGT
Source organism: Apodemia mormo (assembly GCA_036924255.1). Taxonomy (NCBI): domain Eukaryota; kingdom Metazoa; phylum Arthropoda; class Insecta; order Lepidoptera; family Riodinidae; genus Apodemia; species Apodemia mormo. The sequence goes on along the minus strand of JAUPFN010000016.1, from coordinate 16,860,655 downwards.
GTTTTTATCTATGACATTTTTAGTTTTTTTTTTCTCCAATTTCTCAAACAAATAATAGTTGTGGATTATGGACTAATTAATTTGAATAACGAGGGAGAAACGAGAAAGACTTACATAATTATGGCAAGAGGAATTAAAAAAGGATATGTTTTTTCATTATTTCTAAGAGTGCCTGGACTTACAAGGGGTTTATTATGATTAATCCCGTGTTTAACGAATAGGCCATCTACCATCCGCCAGATAATTCATAAAATATTGTGTACTTACATGTTTGTCTTCTAATCTATCTTATAATAAATGTATATCTACAGGCTGGTTATTTTATAGAGTCGAGAGGGTCCGGTTTTAACGTTAATAGATATTGCAGTTCGCTACCGTTCACCAGTTTTGCGGCTGGCGATATGGGTGCTGATTGCCATCGAAACTTTTTACCGAACGTTTTTGACCTTACTTGTTTCTCACTTAGCTGTGTCCGTCAGCTTTACCTATTAGCTTTAGAAGCGCGGAATTGTAAACATACCAAAAACAGATTCCGAGATGATTGATGCTTATATTTTGATTTGCGAGAGTAACTTTGCAAGAACATTTAATCAAACAATTCTTAAAAAGATATTTGTAACTACCTAATTTTATCTTAAACATAACTATTATAAGCAGCCAGTTTAAATAGTTGTCCTAATAAGTATATCGATTTTTTATTCATTAATTTTAAAACTTTAAGCAAGGACACCATTAAGTAGCCACATTTAATTCTTAATAATAATACTATGTAATCTCTAAGAAAAATTCTATTAGACTTGCTTATTATTAAATTACCACATTTTCTGACTTAAAAATGCCAGAGGCTTGATTCTCACAAACATAAAATACAATAGGCAAAACATACTTTATTAGTGCTGATTTCCGACTTAATTCTATACTTATACATAATACGTAGGTATATCCATTAAACAATAATGTTACAGATGGAATAGTAGATTACATTAAATTGATAACTAAATAATCAAACAATTAGAGAAAAAGACGTTTTATAAACTAACTATAACTAATTTATCAACATAATTAATTTATCAAAAACGTAATTCAAGTCGTTAGGATTATAATAGATTAAGATTCAAAAGTAGATAATTTTGATTGTTAAAACTATATAAACATCAAACCATATAGCATTGTTTGTCACGGTATTTCAACATGAAGGTTTTGGCTGTAGTTATTCTGGCGTTAGCCGCTGTTACTTATGGAGAAATAAATTCTATAGAGGATATCTCCCTATATAATTACCATAAAAGATTCGGTATTCCAGAAGCATCGAGAATCAGGAAAGCTGAACTAGAAGGTGTAACCGCAAGATTTGATAATAGCAGAATTGTAGGCGGTTCTATTACTGATATTTCACAAGTTCCGTACCAGGTAAAAAAATAATAGTGTTTTAGCTACAATATATTACTTTTATAAGTAATATATTGTAGCTAAAATTTTTGACTTTTTTTTTAAATGTTTGTTATTGATGAATTCCAAAATAATCAACCAATTCTGATCCAATTAACAGTATTTTATGCAGATTTTTCAAGTTAATGCGCTGATTAGATTTGCAAATCAATCTGTATATTAGTCTGAAAGTTATTTTGAAAATAAGTTTGTTGTAACAACATAATTTTAATATTTGAAATGCTGTAACTTTTGAAAGCTTAATTCTATTTTGATTTTGGAACGCCATTTGGCGCAATTTTTTGGGTACTAAAATATTGTAGAAAATCAAAATTGATTGGTTGAAAAATGTCTGAACACTTATTCAAAATTTGTGGACGATAACTCCCGAATAGATAAACTGATTTTGTTGCAATTTGCGGCGGGATGTAGTTTTTATCAGTAAAAAGATAGAAAATCAATCGGTACATTAATCTGGAAATAATTTAAAATAGTATTGTTTTACCAAAATTTTTTTGAGGAGTTCTCAACATTTTTAAAATCTCCTGAGCCGAACTGCAGAATCTTAGCAGAAAAGTTATGAGATATTTATATACATACATACATACACATACATACAGAGGTACTGGCGTCATCGCGAAAATAATCAGAAAAGGTACCTAGGACCTAAAAACGATCTGTTGAAAACTCGATAATCGAAAATCGAAGCAAAATCAGTAACTTCCTTATACTACTAACGTAGCAGAAACTTAAAAACCTTAATAAATATGAGAAATGTGGTGTCAAATTGGAGTTGACTCAGTATATGACGCTTTTGCGGCTGAAATATGTAAGGCGGTAGTGCCAGTAGTTTGTTGCACACACGGATTATATGGATACGCCTTTCAAGACAATGTCTTAGTTAACGTAACTTGCAATTACACACAGAAATACAGAGTTATACTAACTACCGATGAAATAAAATCACTTCAGGGGTAATTTCTAAACCTTGTAATTTCATTCGGTACGATAAAACAGTATAACATGATTTATTTCTACTTTTTCGCGATATAATACATCTACAAATATATGATATTTTTGACAGTGATAGGAGCGTTTGCTCATATACGCGGCGTCACGTTTCCTTTCCAACAGCGTGTCCATTAGTATTCATGTGGTCTGTGGTTGCACACCTTTACTACCAAGTGTAAGATATTTACATATATTAGCATTTTCTCGGCTTTTACGAAATGCCTAAAAATAAGGCAGTTGATCTATCCTTCAAAAATGGGCCGAATCGACACGGAAATCAACACATTAGCTTGTTCTGTCTATATAATAAAATCACTATAAAAAGTAGGGCAGCGCTGAAATTTTGCACACGAATACATTGCATCTGTTTCAATCTATCAAATAATAGCTAACATTTGATTAGGCGTTTATGGCAAAATCTTGTAATTGGATTTAAATGCTTAATGAAGACCTACGTGAAAACTTATAATTCATAATAAATCTCATTCCAGGCTGGACTCGTCATTACAATCCTTTGGATCTTCACTTCAGTATGCGGCGGCTCCCTCATCTCCGCTAACCGCGTAGTGACTGCAGCTCACTGTTACTCAGATGGATCATTTACAGCTAACTCCTTTACCGTTGTTCTTGGATCCAACACGATCTTCAGTGGTGGCCAACGGATTAACACAAATGATATCGCTGTTCACCCTAACTGGACTCCTTCAACTGCAGCTAACGATATTGCCGTCCTTCGAATTTCTTCTGTTACTTTTACGAGTAAGTATCTAGTATACTTATAATTGGTAACATACTAGTAATTTTTCCTCGTGTTGGACCGAGTTCCTTTGAAGAATAGATCAACTACCGTTCTGCCAGGCTGGTAATAAAAAGCGACCAATTGGCTAAACGTGTCACTACAATCGTGACTACTTGATGGTAGAGTTCCGCAATCACTGGCTCGGGTATTTGCTACCACCACCGACAAGGTAACCGGTAGACTAATACATGTGGCATTGCCATCTCGTCATACAGAGTGCTAAGTGTGAGTTTTTCTTTTCGCATTCGATCGTGAGCGCGTTTCGAGTTTACTAGGAATTTGTATGGTTTCTCACGTTTACCACTAGGTGACGCTGTACAAATCACATACAAATTTCTAGTAAACTCTAAACGCGCTCACGATCGAATGCGAAAAGAAAAACTCACACTTAGCACTCAGATTTCAACGCACTATTAATATCTGCGGTGTTTGTAGTCGATGGTTTCTCTTTCTATCTGGAGAGCCATCTGCCTGTTTGCTATCTTATGGTATAAAAATGGCATATAAAAATAATTATCGGGCCAGGCTACTTTTGAAAAGTAGACCCATATGCCGTTTCGCCAGGCAGTTTGTATGAGGCAAACGATTTGCTATGCGAGTCACTACCATCTTGGCTACTAGGCGCTAGATTTCTGCATTGTTTTGCCCGGGTCTGGTATCACCACCAGTTGGTACAACATTTGTTGGCCAGCTTTACCACTCCTACCTATTCCTGTCATAATAGCGTCAGTGCTGATCACTTTCGGGTTCAAGCATAGCAACGCATCATTAACATCTTTGGTGACTATAGGCAATATTTCTATTTCCATCAGGAAAGCCATTTGCTTGTTTGCTATCCTATGATTTTAAAAATATTTAAATTTCTTTTTAAATTATCCTTTATTTAAAAAAAATACAAAATTGTATACAAACGGTAAACATTTAACAACATAAGAGTATAATCCTGTAATATGAGTACTACGAGTAGTACGAGTCAATATTAATACCAAGGCGATGATGATGTTAGGATGGTTCACATCGAAATGATTTATTTTTTCAGATGTGATTCAACCAATTGCACTTCCTAGTGGAAATGAACTATCAAATTTGTTTGTTGGCGCTACTGGTCTGGCTTCTGGATTTGGACTTACTTCTGATGGTATTTATTTTATACTATTAATAATAATATATTTTTATTTCAAAAATTTACAAGGTACAATATATAAAAATTCTGACTCCTAAAATAGTAAAAACTATGTTATAGAAGCCAGTTCTTCTCTAAATTTTAGCCATACTATTTATATGATTGCATGTATCTTTTGTCTGTTGAGTAGTGAGTAAATAGTGTGCTTAATTATCACAACGCAGAGTAAAATAAATATATAAATATTAGTAAGCAGATTATTAGAATTGATCCAGTCCCATACAGATTTTGAAAGATGCGTAAAGATAGGGCTTTAAATATAAAAATAATTTTAATTTATTATTAGTAATAAAAAATAATAAAAAAATATTTCCACTACATACATTTTGGTCTACAAAAAAGTAAGACTTTGAAATGTAAGAGACGGATTAAAATAAAATACTTTCATTTTTCTGAGTACACCATCTGTAATTTCAATTAATAGAGGTGGTCATTTTTAATAAAACGTTGCTGACCAGCGATGTTAGTAGTTATATGGTAGTGGCATCCGATGCCAAATATTCAATAACGGATCACAGATGGGAATAACAAAACCTAACGCGATGACAGGTATTTTTTCATTCGAATAATGCCGACCGTAACATTTCTGCCGACCCGGTCTAGCATCGGAGCAGACATTAAATCGCGCGATTCCTATGCCACGTTCGAATGCAATGAGTCGCTAAAACGCGATGCAGCATCGATGGAGACGCTAAAATGCACAATTTGGATGCCGCGTCCGAACGCAGAGTCGCTAAAACGCAATGCAGCATCGATGCAGTTGCTAAAATGCGCATTTTGGATGCTAAAAGTAGCATGTGTGCTGAGTCTGTTAACAAAATAATAACGGTAAAACTTGCAACAAATTCAACAAAAATATTATTTTAAATTTCAAAATCAGCAAAGGAATTGAAAAAAGTTTAATTTTTAAAACCAAAAATGGACAGCTTCCGAGTAATAAACAATATTTTCAAATAAAAAATATCCCTATATTGATCCGGGCCGCTTTTGAATAAAACATTAACTGCCTTACTGCTGACGTATCGTAAAAGGCGGCAAAAGACTTATACGTAGCAGTAACACTGGTGTTATTACCACTTAGTAGTTAGTAGTTAGTAATGACCACTACTCTATCACTTTAGTAGTTAGTAGCTAGTAACTAGTATTGGTAGAGTTCTGTAACGTCTTGACCGGATTAAGGTACCACCGCCTTACCTATTCCTGCTGCAATACAGCCCCGTCCCGATTTGGAGGATATGCATTTATTCCGTATCTAATAGATATGTACATATACTTTTCAACCGTATATATGGTCTCCTTAATACTTCATATAAAAAAATAGCCTGGAAAGAATCCAAGAAAAGTTCGTTAACTATCTTAATTTTCAGCTGCGTAAGCCTACAATATCATACGAGCATAGTCGTAAAACATACGGTCTTCTCACACTCGAAGATAGACGTAAACATTAGATATGAGTTTTCTCTATGATATTTTAAATGGTCATATTGATTCATCAGAATTGTTACAAAGTGTGGAATTTAATTTACCATTACGTCGCACCCGTCATACGCCAATGTTGCACATCCCTACTCACTCGAATAATTACGCCAGCAATTCTGTACTTACGCGGATTGCGCGCACATAACACCTACTTTGGAGATATGGACATATTTTATTTAACTAAGCATGTGGTCTAGTGGTCTGGTGGTTCGGTGTCGGAGTTGACCACATAAGGTCCCGGGTTCGATTCTTGGGTCGGGCAATTCAAAAATGTTTTTTTTCAGTTTTCTGATAAAAACAACGTTGCCTGGGATTGGAAAGTGCCTGGTTGGCGATAGACTGGTCACCTATCACATTGTGGGATCAAGTATCTTCGGCTAATTGTGGGTGCACTTGTTGTACATCTGCCTACCCTTTCGGGGATACGGGCGTGAAGATACTTAAGCATGTATTTAAAAATAAAATTGTACAAAAATGTATCAATCAAACATAATTTTCTTTTTCCTTAAGTACTTTGTTTTGTTTTGTTCATTTTTTCATACTCCCATTAAACATTTCGAAACCCTAAAATCTGCACTAGCCGATGTATTATATAATTTAAGGGGAACCTGATAATAAGCCTTACAAATATGAAATGTACCTATATTATTTATTATTTATTGTAATAAAATAACGCTGTTGGTTTTCTGAATAAATAAATAAATAAACCATTTTAGGTGGCAGTATTAGCAACGCTCAGCTCCTAAGCTCTGTAAATTTGAATATCATCACCAACGCCGAGTGTGCAGCAGTTTATGGATCATGGGTCCACAGTACTAACATCTGTACAAGTGGAGCTGGAGGACAGGGTACTTGCAGTGGTGATTCAGGTGGCCCACTCGCCGTGACCAGCAATAATAGGAGAATATTGGTAAGTAACCTTAAATTTAAGCAAGAATTAACAAACTCTAGTCGCGTCTGTAATCTAGTGGTCCAGTGTCGATGTTGACCACATTCCCGGGTTCGATTCCCCAATCGGGCGATTCAAAAATGTGTGTTTCAATCTTCTGATAAAAACCTTGTTGCCCGGGATTGGATACGTGCCCGGTTGACGATAGGCTTGCCACCTACCACATTGTAGGACCAAGTATCTTCGGCTAATCGTGGGTGCTCTTGTTATACCTCTGCCTATATATTCGGGGATATAAGCGTGAAAATACTTTAATTAACAAACTGAATTCATGTACAAAAGGCCTTAACATTTATACCGGATACTTAAATCATCATTCATGATTTATCGCCTCTGTAGTCTAGTGGTCCGGTGTCGGGGTTAACCACATGAGGTACTGGGTCCGATTCCCGTTTTCTGATAAAAAGTCCGGGATTGGATAACTGATAAGTGCCCGATTGGCGATAGGCTTGCCACCTGTCACATAGTGTTTGTATCTTCGGCTAATCGAGGCTATGTGACACTAAACTGACGCTATTGAGGCAAGAATAGGTAAGGCTATGGTACCAGGCCTGGGCAAGACAATGTAGAACTCTACGACGTAGTGGTCAAGGTAGTGATTTGCACGGCCAATCGTTCGCCTCATACGAACTGCCTAGCAAAACAGCAGGTGGTCTATTATAATCTTGGGTGTACTGGTTGTACCTCTGCCTACCTCTTTGGGGAAACGGGCGTAAAGAAACATTTTTTTTATAGAAACCGTAGTTATATGTTTCTTAGTACCACGCCAGTCAAACTGAAAAATATTCCAGCTTCGCCGGATGACGGCTAAGATAAACTACTATTTGCGAGGCCAGCTGCACCAATGATATCTTCGGTATAAACAGTTTGATTGGTAAAAGAAAAAGCTAGTTAAAATTTGACCTAATTATTCTTTTTTTTTATATCATAAGATAATAAACAAGCAGATGGGTCTCCTGATGAAAAGACTCAACCATCGCATATAGATACCGAAGATGTTAATGGTGCGTTGCTGGCGAGGTCTAATGCCACATGCATAAGTTTACCGGCTACCTTACTAAGTCAGTGACTAGCACTGACGCTATTGCGGCAGGAATAGATAAGGCGGTGGTAACAGATCCGGGCGAGCCAGTGCAGAACTCTACCACCTAGTAGCCAAGATGGTAGTGACTCGCAAAGCCAATCGGTCGCCTTTTACGACCTGCCTGGCAGAACGGCAGTTGGCCTATTTTTCAAAGAAGCCCGGTACACACACGGGAAAAAACGTTTGTCTTTTACTGCCTGTTGAGCCATCTGCTCATAGGCTATTCTTTAAATATAAAAACCATAAGAAATAATTCAGCCTGAATAAAAACTAATCACCACTTGTCAATAGGTCGGTGTAACCTCCTTTGGAGCAGCAGCTGGTTGCGCCGCTGGATTCCCTGCAGCTTTCGCGAGAGTTACTTCATACGTATCCTGGGTCAATGGGATATAATTTACATTAGATTAAATATTAAATTATTAAGTACGAAAAAAGAATTCTATTTATTTTCCTATTAATATCAAAGACACAAGTTAAATCACTTGAATGTACATTGCCCACTTAGAAACAACGAAGAGAATTTCGACACGTTAGAGTTCAAACCTGCGACCTCCCCTCAAGCTGGACACTAACCAAATGAGCCAGTGTCTACTAGTTAAAAATGGCGAAATTCTTATTTGCTTTGTGATTGAATGCGTCGATATTATTGATCGCTAGATATACACATACGTATAATATGATAATTAAATAAGTTCACCGTCACAGATGAAATTACATTTGCACTGTTGATAAATACTTTCGTGTTTCTAACCATATATAGGTACTAGGGTGGAGTGATAATGTATGAAAAAAATTTTTTTTCGTTTTTTTTAAATGTAATAGGAATACAAAGTTGCCTTTCAATGAATGAATTCAGGATACAAAAGATTGTTTACTTGTATTGATGTTTTGAGGTGCCCCATCCCAATTGAAAATTAGAAAAATATTATTTTTTTACAAACTTTAATTTATTTTTTAATGACAGTATTTTTATAACTTTCAAGTCTATTATGAAACAAACTACTTTTTGATACGTTAAATAAAAGCTTGATTAGTTGTTTTAATGTTTTTTATTGAGAAAAATTACAAAAATTATTTTATAAAGGAATAAAATAAATCAGAATTATGTATATTATTTAGTATAAAATTGTTTTTTTGTTTCAAATTTAGGCATTTGCTGTCATGATAATAGTCTTGCCCTTATAAAACCGTCTCGTTTTATTTGTCCACAAACTGCACTTGAGGCTTCTGTCACCAATTTGATAACTCGCTCTACAGCTTGGGTATGGCATGGAAAATCTTGGATATTCTGACATGTAGTCAAACCGCTTTTGACAATCTCTTTCAAAGTTTCATCCGATAAATTAGAAGTCAGAGGTGGCTCAGTTATCTTACAGTCTTGCCATTTAATTAAGTCGGTATAATCTTTGGCATCGAAATTTAAAGCAGGCACTTTAAATGTACGAATCGATCCAATCCAACGATCGAATTTCACCGATTTTTTTCTCAAATAATTTATTATAGTACTTTGAATAGCTTTAGCAGTTTCCAACTCACACGTAACATGTCCGAAATAATTACATCCTGGTTCTGATAAAATCACATACTGGTCTTCTGTTATTCTTTTTCTATAAAATTTGCCTTCCTTCTGAATGCTTACCAAAGTTTTATCTTTTCTGCCATCAAAATAAATACCGCGTATACTTATATTGCAATCTGCATTGTGTAATGATGATCTGACTTTCGTTCTTTCACGGCGCAGTTTCGAACGATCAATGACAGCACTTGGATCCTTTGATGTAATAATTCCAACATCTTTTAACACAGAAGAAGCTATAATAGCAGCTGCTCTGTCAAGAGACTCCAGTACGATCACAGACGACAGCTAATGATGGTAAATTAAATCTCTTTTTCTTTGATGGCGGAGTAGCTATTCGTTTTGGTGATTCATAAGGACTAGAAGCTACGCTATTATTACTTGAACTTTCGATCGTTAAGTCATCAGGCAAAGAACGAGAACAAGACGGTTGGTTAGGATGCACGATCTCTATGTTACGCAGTAATTCTTTTTCTTGTTTTTTTTATTCTTTTCATATTTTTTACAGTTGCAACCAAATCTACACCACCTACCATCATTTTTCTTGTAGTTCTTTGATCAATTAAAAAAGATACTTCTTCCTTGGGAACACGGCTGTCTTTTGAGCAAGTACACTCTGAGTTAATAAGTTTGCATTTGCAACTGCAAATATTAAATAACCTTTGGGACTCAGTAACAAATTCAGTTATCTTTTCTTGATATTTCTTGTTAATTTGACGGCCTTGATAAGGTTTTAGTTAGCGTCTATATTTGTCATGGTAAGATCGAATAAGTTGTAGTACTCTCTGAAAGCTGACAGTGGGAAGCGACGCTTATCGCCAGATATCTAAAATTTCCGTAGCCAATCTTTTGGATATATCATGAACTGTCGGCTCTTTTGTTGATTTGTCGGGTTTTAATTTATATCTAATAACTAAGTAATACTTCATAACGTCATTATAAGTTGGTAATTGGGACACTGGTAACTTCTCTGGCAAACCAAACACAGGACAACATGTCGTTTGTCGTGTTTTGACTTGCGACATTTTACTGTAACAAAGAGAAATAATAGGCGTAACTCACATCAAAAATATTTAATTGTAATCTAAATTGTATTTAACTGTAACCAGTAATTTAAAAATATTACTTACATGAGTGTTAGTTCCTTAACGGCAGTGTTTAAAATCAACGTTCCAACGATCCACAAGTAGAAACAATAAAACGCGGGACGTACTTAATTAATGGCGTTCGAACAACGATTGACAAGTACAGACTACAGAGAAATCACCTCTCCTACCTCATCCCCCTCCCTCACCTTTGTTCAAGGTCAAATTCTTGCCAACGGGAAGACACAGAATATGATTTAGCGTTAATTTGTCGATATTAGACTTTAGTGTTTTTCGACAAAAAACATTGAATTTCTCTAAATGTTGGGGGCACCTCTAAATATATCATGTGCCAAATAAAATTTTGCACGTATATTTGTGAGCAATAATGGCAACTTTTTACAGGTATTACAAAACGAAAATGAAAAAAAAAAATTTTCACTCCACCCTAATAGGTACCTATGTTTTACAATCGACGAAATCGATCACAAAAGCAAATAAGAATTTCGCCAGTTTGACCTAGTCGACGCTGGTTCAGTTGGTTAAAGCGTCGGGAGCGACATGATAAGGCTAAAATACATATATAGTTATTTTATTCATCCACGTACTAACAGTTTTCCTCGGATTTCACAGGAATTACCCACTTTACGGTAAAAACTTTTTTTAGAGGATATGTCCTAAAGAAATAAATTGTTATGTTACCCGGCAAGTGCAAATAGCAAATCGTATAATTGATAACAGAAAGCACACGTATAGTTGATAACAGAAAAACTAATAATTAAATTGTTAAAATTATTTATCTACGTAATTAAACAATCAAAAACAGATAAGAGCTAAACATTTTCGATTTAGATTTAAAAGAAGATAATATTTTGATAAATATTTGAAGTAGGTATATAAGGCAGAACCCACTCATTATGTTTGATACGGTATTTCAATATGAAGGCTGTGCTTCTGGTAGTGTTGGCAGTGGCCGCTATCGCTTATGGAGAAATAAACTCTGCAGAGGACATCTCCGTATACAATTACCATAAGAGGTTCGGTATTCCAAAAGCACTAAGAATCAGGAAAGCTGAAGAAGAAGGTTCCGTAGCAAGATTTGATGGCAGCAGAATTGTAGGAGGGTCTATTACAGACATTTCACAAGTACCCTACCAGGTAAAATTATTAAACACCAATTGTCTTTGGTTTATATGCATGTCGCAGTGAAACTGTCAATAGCCGTTAGATTATAATCTACCTAGGGATTTTATAATTTGGTTAGGTTAGGTTAGCAGTTAAATTATAATATCACTTAGGTAGATTATAATCTAACGGTACTGACAATTTCACTGCGACATGTACAATAGCTTTTTCGCGGCGTTTGTTAAGTTCAATCACTCGAACAACCTGATATATGTACACGTTCATCAAATAGTAACAGCGAATTGCAAAAATCTTAGGTGTTAATGGTGCGTTATAATTTACGTAGCAGGGATTGTAATGCCACATGTATAAGTATACTGACTACCTTACCCCCAAAATGTGACACGACAGTTATAACTAACACAAAATATTATTGGTACAGGAAATATATTGCGATTGTCCTACATCCGAGTCAGACATTACGATGTAGTAGTCAACCAGTAGTCACGATGGTAGACAAGTTTGGTCAATTTTGGGTATTTTACTACCTGCCTGGCACGAAGTTAGATAGTCTATTCTCTAGGAACTTTAAGGAATAATGTGTGTTTTTTCACATCAAAATTATCTGCTTTTAATATAAATCGAAATCAATTTGCGTAGTTCAAGCGCTCCGTTGGTCGAGTGGTTAGCAGACTAGGCTACGTATTGATGGAGCTCGAGTTCGGATTCCAACAGAGATAAACATTTGTGTTTATGTATAAATATTTGTATTAATGGACTTGGGTGTTTATAACAAATGACCGATTTCCGCCCCGTTGGTCGAATGGTTAGCGATCCTGACTACGCAATTGACGGGGCTCGGGTTCGATCCCCGACGGGGACAAGCATTTGCGTGTTGAGCATAAATGTTTGTATGTACTAGGTGGTAGAGTTCTGCATTGTCTCGTCCGGGTCTGGTACCACCGCCTTGCCTATTCCTGCCGCAATAGCGTAAGTGCTTATCGCTGTCGTGTTCCAGTTTGTAGGGTAAGGTAGCTGGTAAACTTATGCATGTGGCATTAGACCTCGCCACAAGATAGCAATGCACCATTAACACCTTTGGCGTCTATAGGCGATGGTTGACTCTTTCCATCAGGAGACCCATCTGCTTGTTTGCTATCTTATGATATAAAAAAAAACGGGTTTGGGTGTTTATTAAATATATTCCTGTATTTATATACGTAATTCTATGTACTAGTGTCGTTGACTAACACTCATAACACAAGCAAATAATTTGCTTACTTTGGGGTTAAATCATTAAGTGAAATTTGTCCCGTGAATTTATGTGTATTAGTATGATTAACTTACTACTGTCTAGTATTACTTTTAACAAAACCGATAAGAACGGCGGGGCTTCACGTGATGCTACGTCGCAGGTTCGCAGCAGCACGAAGACATCTACGAACACACGGAAGAACCATGTACAAGTTTTTTGATAACTTTAAACTCTCTCCGCTTTTGAGGTTGACAAGGATGCGCAATGGTGGAAAATAAAATATCTGAAATGCTAACTGATAAATTAGGAATGTTTAATTGTACAACATTATACAAAGGTTTTGGCTGCACCGCCCTCATCTTTGGGCTCGTCCAAAGAGAATGAGACTGGCCGAGTAGGTACATTCTTAAAAGACCGCAAAAAATTTACACTTTTTTACTTGAGGCTTAAAATATTAAGTTTGTTAAAAAGAAAATTAATTATGTTTAAAAAAGCTGGTGTCATATTATCAATAGCTGATTTGTATTTATCTTGCATTAGGAAAAATGTAAGAGCGTATATTCGATTTGCAACGAAAACTTCATGTTTTCAAGTTTTTTCCAGAGCAATATCGTAATATGTAAGCAGATTATTCGAAGGATATTACAGTTTTTGCTAGATTATGTCTTGATTTAATGCACTACAGAGCAAGAATATAATTTTTGATAACGGTTTTTTAAAACGAAGACAATCCCTGCATAGCGTTTTACGAAAATAGGCGTCCGAGTTATCTTTCAGGACGAATACAACCATTGTAATGTACCAAAATATTTTATTTTATGCATTTTTCCAACAACATATATGGTCTTCAAGTGCAATACAAAGCCAAAATGACCAAAATATTGTTGTTAGATAGCAAAAAATAATATTTAAAAATTACAAAATTAGTTCACTTTCAGATTTTTTTATCAGTAAGTATTTCCATAGAAACCTAAAATATTTATTATATGTGAATTAAAGTAATGCACAACATACTGATTTTTTTTCAATATTTTATTTAGACGAATTATTATAAAAACACTATAAATCATCGCGCGCAATCGTTTGCCGATCAAATTTTTAACCTGCCGTAAATCGAATAATCGAGACTTAATCTTGCAAAAACTGTAATATCATTCGAATAATCTGCTCACATTATTACGATATTGCTCTTGAAAAAACTTAAAAATATGAAGTTTTCATTGCAAATCGAATAAACGCCCATTTTACCACAGCTAAAATCTACGACAAGGGATTCACCCACAAGTACAAACAATTTCGAACATTAAAGCAGTCTTAAATTGACATTTGTATTGTTCCATCCATTTTATTCTAATTAATCTTACAGTATATGTTTTTCAGACTGGGCTCGTCATTACTATTCTCTGGATCCTTACTTCAGTATGTGGTGGCTCCCTCATCTCCGCTAACCGCGTAGTCACTGCAGCTCACTGCTATACCGATGGAGTCATCACAGCCAATTCCTTTACTGTTGTACTTGGCTCTAACACATTATTCACTGGAGGTCTACGTGTAAACACTAATGACATCGCAGTTCACCCTAACTGGAATCCATCAACTGCAGCTAACGATATTGCTGTCCTACGAATTCCATCTGTTATTTTTACAAGTAAGTACCTACTGCAACGACAGTAACATAGTATTTACAATTAACTATACAAAAAGGAGGATCATTTTTTAAAAAATAAATTAATGAATAGCACTGGACAAATTACACGAATTGATCTAACGCTACAGTAAGCAAATTATTTGCTTGGTTTATGGTTTCTAGACAACGACAGTAGTACATAGAAATACGTATATAAATACTGAAATACAGTAATATAGATCCAAATCCAGAAATACGGAAATCTATGCTTATCGCTCAAATATTTGTCCCTGTCGGAAATCGAAATTCAGCACCATCGATTTGTAATTAGGCTTGCTAACCAGTCAAAGGCTGGTCAAATTCAGTTGTATTTTTATATTTGTTATCTCAGTAGGCATTTTGTTGATTGATTATATTATATACTTCACAACAATGTTTTATACGCATAATAAGGAAAGAAACTGAAATATAAGCATTTATTACTACATAACATAAACTCATAACTAAAGCATTTACTATTACATAACATTTAAGTCATAACTCAAAACCTAACAACTCTCTTAATAGGGTTTTGAATTTTGTATCACATATTACGTGAGTTAAATGACAGACACACATCAATTATTATATGTGTTTATTAAACCGTATTCTAGTATGAATTTCCTTTAAATTATATACTAACCATTCACGTGTATGGCCGCGTGATTGAACGTGATGTGATAACCCAAGAAAAGACAAGTCCGAACATGAACATGCTCTATCGTGTCCGTTAGATCACTCTCCTCCTTTAAAAAAATTACAAAATGTACATATTTTATACCTGATGCATTTGGTTGATAATTTTCTTTATCTTTTTCTCAAATGATATTGATGCCTTCCAGATTATCAGGAATATGGCTAATGCATCGGTCTATGATCGCGTAGGTGCAGGCTTCATGTTCTTGAAGCTCCTTTCTCATTTCTGTTACTATGGTGGAGATACCTGATACGTCTCCGTTATTATTCTGAATCATATTCAATTGTTCCTTGGCGTTGCTGCTTCCCATTATTCTATAATACTGATTTCTGGTTCTTGTGGTAATTTCTCAGAAGGTTTTAAGCATGCTAATAAAAATGTGCCGTAGGTTTTATAGTCCGTCCTGAGTGCGTTATCGTTACTCGTTTTATCTGTTCATCTTGTTTAAAATAAATACGTGAAGTATCGGACATGTTGTTATCGGATTTTTCTATAAAGGCTGGTTTGATTCTATCTATAGATATGCAGATTTGTTTCTCTGCACATTGTATGATGAAATATTTTTCATTTCTCTCGATTAAACTGAAAGGTCCTTCATAAGGGGGTTTTAATGCTTTCTTTAGCCTGTCTCGATGGATAAATGTGCGAACAATTGAATAGCTCTGGATGTATAAATATATGCTGGTTTGTTACGCGTCTCTTGAGTATCTTGACTATGCGAGAGATGTTTTCCCGGAGTTGTTTAATGTAACCATTCTGGTGAATGTCTGTGTTTTGTGGCGTTGTTTCAAAGAAGTCACCGGGTAAACATATTGTGGATCCATATACCATCTCTGCTGCGCTGTAGCTTGTGTCATCCCGTGGGGTTGCTCGCAAGCCTAGTAGGACTGCTGGTAATTTTCTTACCCAATTCGCCCCTACTTCACAAGTCATCAAATCTGCTTTTAAGCTCCGGTGAAATCTCTCAAACAATCCGTTGGATTGGGGATGATAGGGCGTACTTCGGATTTTTTAATTACAATTCCCATTAGTCTTGCCAGAGAGTACAATATTTCGGACTCAAACTGACGGCCTTGTTTTGTCGTTATCTTCTCTGGACATCCAAATCTTAAGATATATCCCTTGTAGACCGTATTAGCTACACCGTTATTTCTGATACTGGAAATACTTCCGGCCATGGTGTACAGCGGTCTACCATAGTATGAAATAACGTTTATTCTGAGAAGTCGGTAGTGGTCCCACAATATCTATATGTCATGTGAAGTAAATCTTTGTGCTGGAGGGATACGGTGTGTCAACCTTTGCCTTTTGGCACTCACTGCAAGTTTGGCACCATTGGTTAATGTCCGTATTCATGTTAGGACAGATGTATCTCCCGGTAATCAGATACCCTGTACTTCGTTTTCCGGGATGACTTATACTGTGAATGTTATCGAAAATCTTGTGCCTGAACTCTATTGGCAGGAATAGTCTAGGTTTACCGGTTGATATGCCGCAATAAATAAAGTTGTGGGAATCTGGTGACAGTATTTTCACACACAGATCAATTATCTAGCAGCTTCTCCAGATCTGGGTCGGAGTCTTGTGTAGGAGCGAGCTTCAAGTAATCTAGTGGTGTCGGCAAGATTGTTTCTTCAACTACTCGAGACAGGGTATCTGCAACAATGTCCTTGTCTCTTAACGCGCTTTATGTCTGTGCTGAATCTGTCTTATTTTCCTTGGCGTATCGTCCAATGAAAGTTTTTTAGTAAATGCGTACGTAAGAGGTTAATGATCGGCAAAAATAGTAAATTCTCTTCCTTCCTATAGTCTTCTAAAATGTTTTATCGCCATATAAATTCCTAATAATTCTCTGTCGTACGTAGAATATCTCATTTTTGTTTCGCTTAAATTTTTGGAATAAAATCCTTGTGGCTGCCAACCCTTCTTTATTTTTTGTTGAAGTAGGTACCGCGCCCACACATTTCGAACTTGCATCCATGAATAGAGCCATGTTAGCAATCTATGAAGGATGTGCTAACGGAACAGCGTCTTGGAGGATTTTCTAGCATTTTTCAAAATTTTCTTTTGCCTCATTAGTCCACTCTATGGGCGAGTTATCGTTTTCTTTGACAAGTGTAAATATTTTTTTTTACTTGATAAGACGAGGCGTGCGTTATAGAGGATCGATAAAAATTAATCATGCCTAAGAAATGCCTTAATTGTTTTATTGTAGATGGTGTTAGGAAATTAACAACAGCTTCCGTATTTTCTTTAGTGGAAGAGAATCCCTGGCTCGTCACATAATAGCCAAGGAAATTCAACTCTTTTTTAACAAATTCGCATTTGTCAAAATTTGTCGTTAGCCCATATTTTTGTAATCTCTCAAAGATGATTTCTAAATGCTTGTAGTGTTCTTCTAAAGTTCATGAGGCTAAAAGATAGTCATCGACGAAAATATAAATGAAATCTAAGTCCCTTAAGATGGTGTCCATAAATCTCTGGAATGTTTGACTTGCATTACGAAGTCCGAAGGGCATTCTTGGAAATTAAAATAACCCAAATGAGGTGATTATAGCTGTTTCCTCGGTGTCTGCGGTTGGAATACAGTGAAAGGCTTCTTAATATCAAGTTTTAAAAATACGGACTTATTTTCTAGAATATAAGTGAAGACGAAAAGCTGCGGCAATGAATATTTGTCCATAACGGTTTTCTTGTTGAGCATTCTGTAGTCTCCGCAAGGTCTCTATTCCCCATTCTTCATCCTGACCATGTATAGAGGGCTGACCTAACTCCTCGAAGATGGACGACATATGTTCAAATCCATCAAAGTCTGAATTTGCTTTTTTGCGACTTTTAGTTTGTCCGGTGGTAGAGGACGTGCTCTGGCCGTTACCGGCGGTCCCGTAGTTATGATGTGATGTTGAAAAGTATGCGGCATCTGCTCTCTCAGGGATGATGGTCGAGTAATATCAATATATTTCCCTAATAATGCCTTAATTTCACCCTTATGGTTTATAGTGCTAATGGACGGTTGCCCTGTGCTATATGTGCCTCGTGTTGATATATTTGTGACTTTGTCAGTCAATCTTCTTCCATGGAGATCCACCAGTAACTAATTTTTTCCAAAAAATCGGCTCCATTTATAGTCATTATGTAAAATGGCGCCGTAAGCCAAGATCCAAGTTATAGTTTTTTCTCCATATGTGTTAATCTTTGTCCCGTTGGCTGCAGCCAACTGTATGTATTTTGTGCATACAATTTGTATCCCGTTCGTGCACAGCGTTGATAGCACCTCTTACTCAAAACTATTTGCCCCCGTGTCGATTAGGAACCTTACACCACTTTTGCAGTCGGTGCACAGCGCAGATTACCGCCTTTGGCCGCGCTAATTGTCGTTTCCTGATCTCTTCCAGAAACAGGATTGGACGCACTTAAATGCCTCACCTTTAAATTTGTTGTGATAATAAGATATTATTAGAATAACCTTGGTGATAGGGCTTTCATATGAACTCGACCTCCTTTGTCTAGGCCAGCAGTTAGCATGAAATCTGCTGTGTCGTTTTTTCGTTCAATTAAGTGCATTAATTTCTATTTGCATTTTTGCTAATTGCGCAGATATCTTCATCATTGCGCTATATTTTGTTTTATGAAATGGTTGCTATTTCGGTCAGCCTGCTATTTTCGGCATATTATAAATCTTATCGTCAATTTTACCTAGGTTCTCCAGAGGTAGGGTAGAATCCGTGACTGTCAATACCGAGGTTACTGAGAGAGGAAGCTGCCGGATCCAAAGTAGACGAATGATATCGTCGCTGATTTTTTCCTGGCTGTATCTCTTCGTTTCCCTCAAGAGCTGCGAAGGTTTAATATCTCCTAGGTCAAGTCCGGAAAACAGTTTCTGAAACTGCTGTTGCTGCGATTCCTCGTAACATCCTATGAGATGTTCCTTGATTGTACCGCATTTGTTAGTTTCTGGTGGCTTTGTAATAATATCGCTTACTTGTAATATTTTTTCTTGCCTAGCTTGGCCACGATGAGGGTGTAGCTCACCACGTCGCTGTTCTTCTGAGGGAGGATGATGACCTCTACTTGAGCGAACCATGAGTGTGGATAATCTCTCCAAAAATCTGACATTCTTGTCGTTGTGGACACACCATCTAAACTGGGTGATTTTAATTGATTACGTGCAGTATATGTTAGGCATGATTAACTTATTTATTTAAGGATTGTAAATATATTGTAACAATCATTGTAGTAAGAGCGGACTGCTACCAATATGTTTGGGGTATTCCAATTTCAAAATATATATAATAAATTCGATTTTTTTTCTTTTATGGCATTGGCGGAATTCAAAAGTTTGCCAACTACTTTACTACCTAAGGCCGAAGCTACACGAGCAGCTCTTCTGCTGCGGGAACCGATCCCGATACAATTTGATATGAAAATTGTATACTGCACTGCACGTTTGTCCGTCACGGTTCACAGGCGGGAGAAAATCGACCGACGAATGTAGCGTAACACCCGCCACTATTTACTGCTCTTTTAAACTACATGATAGCAATTTTTTTTTAAAACCATATAGGTGCCACAAGAGAGAATTCCCGCCACGAGAGCACCACCCGTGTAGTATCAGCCTTAGATAGCGCGTAGGCACTAGGTATCTATGGGATTGATATAAGCGAATGCTTAGATTAAATCCATGCATTTATTTTCCTTTTCGCTAGTGTTTATGCCATTTTTCTAAACCCATTGAAAATCGATTACACCAAGCAGTAATATTATTGCGATAAAAATAGGAAAGGTGATCTTATCCTGATACGTTGCTACAGATCTTCAACTCGTCACGTCTTATTTAACATATTTGTCAGTAAAGCAGAATATCTTATTGTCCACTTGCTGCAGCTGCAGCCTTTTTATTGAGGGAGATTATAGGGTGGTATATAGCTTATAATCTCCCTTAGTAAAAAGGCTATAGATAAGAGTTTTTTTTTAAATCAGAATTGTAGATCCAGAGATTACCACATTTAAATTTTAAAAAAATCAATCAAATTTTATTTCAGTTTATTTTTCGATTTTCCGGTTTTGATTAATAAAACACAAAAATTTACGTTTGGCACTGCTATTTTTAACAGAACTTTAATTACAACACTCTCAATATTATTATTGCAATTATAAATTTTCTATTGATATAAAGGTATAAAAAAACTAAACGCCAAAATTCGAGTTTTTCTTTTCTCTTTTGAATGGAATTGGTCTGGCATATTAATAAAGGCAAAAAAAAGTTTCTACAAAAAAATAGGACAATTTACAGATAGCCAAATCGATCGATTATTATTTATCTAATGTCCACAATGTAATAAAGTCAATTTTTGTTCTTATTTTAACCCTCCACCCAAAACGAGGGGTATTATAAGTTTCAGGTGTGTATCTGTGTATCTGTGTGTCTGTCCGTGGCAATGTAGCGCACTGGCAGATGGTCCGATTTGATAGCGGTTTTTTTTAAAGCCCTGTTTTGCGATATGGTTGTATGGTACAATAAGTTAATCATTGTTGTATGTCCTTAAATAATTATTTTTTAAAACTATAACACTTAACAATGTTTTTTCAGATGTAATACAACCAATCGCCCTTCCCAGTGGTAATGAGCTTTCAAATTTATTCGTCGGCTCGACGGGCTTAGCTTCTGGATTCGGTCTTACTTCAGATGGTACGTTATAATCATGTCCTCGTAATTTTATGCTTAACTAACTATTCAATCAGCATACTTTTTTACATAGGGTCCTTGCAAAATAGGTGAACATATTTTAACACATCGTTCAATACGTCTAATCAAAGATATCCAGCCAAAAAAGAATGTGATTCAACGGAATAAATCTTTTTGATTTTTACAAACAAAACAATTTTTTTTCTTAACGATTTACACCTTTCTACATAAAATACCCTACTTTTAACGCAAGAGTGAGTGGCAAGTGGTACATAACAAGAGAGTGGATATTTTATGCAAAAAAGCGTAAATCGTCATGAAAAAAAAAATATGGTTTGTAAACGTCCAGAAATTTTAGCCTCCTGAATGACGTTCTTTTTCGGGTATCTTTGATGAGACGTTCTGAAAGCTGTGTTGAAATATGATCACCTATTTTGGAAGGACCTTATTTATATCATCTCTTCTAATAGAAAGAGACAACCATCGCCTATAGACACCAAAGATGTTAGTAGTACTTGGCTACCTTGTGGCATGGTCTTAATGACAACTGCATAAATTTACCGACTACCTTACCCTCCAAACCGAAACACGATAATGACAAGCAGTGACGCCATGGCGACACATGTACCTGATCCGGGTGAGACAATATAGAACTCTACCACCTAGTTGCCACATTGGTAGTGACTCGTATAGCCAATCGTTCGCTTCTTACCAACCGCCTGGCAGAACAACAGATGCTCTATTCTTCAAAAAGGGCTCATGCCTCCAATTTCACCTCGATAAAATCCACCAGCCAGGAAAGTTAAATAATTAATAGTTTTTAATTTTTTCTCTTGAACCGCTTTTATTGAAAAATGCTTGATACAAAATTTGTGCGCTACAATGACTTAAACAAAATCAGTTCTATGGAAAAAAGCACGTAATTTGTTTGTTTAGCAATAACTTGCTGTTATACGCCGCAAGTTTGGTTTGCTCTTTTCAGTAAATCAACATATCTTAATCAAAACATTGATTTTTAAAGCAGTTAATCATGTGGGTAACACTACTCCCGAGATGTTAAGTTTATCGGCCTTTATCGGTAATCTTAGCAACAGTTATCAACCTGCGAAAAAAATACTAGCTTTTCCCATTCTCTCCAGAAAGAGCACAGTGGGGAAAAAATCAGGTGGTTCGACTTTTCTTGAATCGTATTTTGAGGAAACGATCGACAAGAAAAAAATCGTCAATAAAAATGTTCATTTTGGAAGGATTTAATTTTGTTCTTAATACTGTTAAGAGCTTATCATTCTTTATTGTGTAATGAAATACCACTTATATTAAAATCGTGCTTATTTACCACACAAGTATACGATACAGCACAATACAAAATTGTAGGTATATGCGCACTGACTACACTGTCAATAAAAACCGTCATTATATCCACGCTGACGTTCATTAAAACTAACTGAATAAACGTATGCTATTATACTATCGGTATGCAGAATAATGTACTACATCACTTCACTTTATCGTAATCGAACTAGGGCCTAGTTCACGTAATCAAACGACAATCGAGTCGAAGCGTTTAAAACACATATTTTCTTACTATTATGCCGCATCGTAGCACATCTCGACGTTCTATCGTGTTTAAGTGGTGTGAAATCCCTAAGCATATTGACTCAATTAGTTACGTGAATTGAGGGGCTGATCACTTCCAGTCGCTTTACAAAAACTAACTTGCTCCGAAAATGTTCTCGAGAGTTCTGCAGTAGTCTAGGTTAACAGTGAGTCATAGGTACGTAAACAATATAAACGTAAACAAATCATTGTATATGCTAATTTCCACTTTATTCCTTAGGCGAGAAGGTGCATTAAGGCATTGCTGTTTATGTGACAAGTAGGTACCTATTGCTTTGCGATAGCTGTCTCTTTCTTTTCATTTAGATTATTCTAGTAACACTATTGTTTTCCAATAAAAATAACCATATCTTTTATCTAGATTATTCTGCAATACGAATATGAACAACTCCTTAATTTGTCGACATAAATAGGAAAATCTTAATGGATACTACGCATCTTTGCGAGATATGCAATTAAAAAAATTAATCAGTTCCAGCACATCTCATGAGGTTTAATTTGTCAAACATTTTTTCTGGCGATGTTTTCTTGTCGATCGATATGTCAAACCCAAGGGAAGAGAATTTTTTGATGTCAAATAATATCTCGTTTATTAGGAAAAAACGCCCCGAGAAACATGTTTGTATTCGATAGGCAGCACGATACTGACATGTAAATGTACGTATTATTATCTCGAATTTTTACGTATTAAGAGGCTGACAAGACCTAATTTGGTGAAATCAAAGTTATTTAAGCAGTTTTTAGAAAAACTATTTGTTATAGCACATCACAAATAATATATGCTAATAGTCATCATATGGTAAAAACCATAGCTGGACTCGATACGTAATTGAACAAAATTGGGTCGATGGAAAATAATTGCGATGATTGGTCTTAAAATCATCATTAAACGGTTCTATATCTTTATTTTTTTTTTAATATGGGTCTGCACTTAAAAACATGAATTCATCATATTCATACTTAAACCGCTAGCAAATCATATTTGACAAATAATCTACACTTTTTTTAATTTTAATATTTATTTATTACTAGCTGTTGCTCGCGACTTCGTCCGCGCGGACTTCATTTACTCCGCACAGCTCCTACCCCGTAGGTGATAGCGTGATAATATGTAGCCTATATGTTGACCCGACCTGTTAGTAATATTCATACAAAATTTGAAGTAAATCCATGCAGTACTTTTTGAGTTTACCTCGGACATACATACAGACAGACAAACAGATAAACAGACAAAAATTCTAAAAACTATATTTTTAGCTTCGATATCGATTGTAGATCACGCCCAAAGTATTCTTTTAAAAAAATATTCAATGTACAGTTTTGTATTCTTATGATTTTATTATATGTATGTAATATATAGATAAGACCTGGCCGCCTAGTATACAGATAGTGGGCTATCGTTAACTCAGATAGTAAGTAATAGACAGAGTGCGCGTTTTTGGTGTTGGCAGCGTCTTAAGTCAAATAATTTATGAAACCCTGTTAGCTACATGACAAAGTTAATATAATATGTATTTTCAGTGATGAAAAAATGATACCCGGTGTTGGTTCCAGGCTCCTTTAAAGAATAGACCAACTGTCATTCTGCAAGGCAGGTCGTAAAAGGCGACCGATTGGCTATGAGAGTCACTACCATCATGACTACTAGGTGGTAGAGTTCTGCATTGTCTCGCCCGGGTCAGCGTCAGTGCTTGTCACTGCCGTGTTCCGGTTTGGAGGGTAAGGTAGCCGGTAAACTTATGCATGTGGCATTAGACCTCGCCACAAGATAGCAACACAACATCTTTGGTATCTATAGGCGATGGTTGACTCTTTCCATCAGGAGACCCATCTGCTTGTTTGCTGTCTTATGATATAAAAAAACCCTAAATGGGCTGATTTGTTGATTGGCCAGACTTGAAGAAGAGATGACCAGTTCAGACTACTTAAGAATCGATTTTCATATAAACCCTCCGGTATGGAAATTGTATAAATAGTGAAATTAATTAACCAAGTTTTGTTTTTGCTTATATAACTTAAATTTCTTTTATTATTTCATCTACTTATTTATTTTCATTTTTTAACTTCATAGTATTAAAGTTAGTATTATTAAAGTGGAGAACTACTATCCTAAATTGTATGCCATACTTTAGTTAAGTGATCGGTTTATATACACTGATGTAATTATAATATTTGTAATGTTTTGTCACTAACTGTTTGTGCATAATATTAAATAAATAAATAAAATACAAGGCAAAAATGTTCGGCGATGGTTATCTCTTTCAATCAGAAGTCCAATCTGCATGTTTGCAAATTGTACTCCTGATTTATAGTGTATAGTATGGATATAGTATAGATATATAGTATTAATATGTACTTACTCTAATTATACATACACTATATATACATTTATATATACTCTACCAAATAGCCACCATTACCATATTTCACCTATTAAATACCTACAGACCACACAAATAGTAATAGCCGCTCGTATGAGTAAATGTGTGTAAATGTCAAACGCTTTTACATAATACATATACTAGCTGACCCGGCAAACGTTGTTTTGCCATATAAATTATTTAATTTAAAAAATAAGGGTTGGTGATAGAAGGGTAAAAATTTAGAGTTATATGTATTTTTCAATGTTAAATCATAAAAAAATAAAAATAAAAAATTTTGTCCATAAAATAAAAAAAATTAGGAGTGGGCAACCCTTAACATTTAGGGGGATTAAAAAACGATGTTGGCCGATTCTCAGACTCACTGAATATGCATACGAAATTTCATCAAAATCGGTCAAGCCGTTTCGGAGGAGTACGGGAACGAACATTGTGACACGAGAATTTTATATATACGTAAAAAATAGGAATATGCCATATTGTGCTATTTTATCGTGTCGAATAAAAAGGTAATGCTTAAGGTGTACTTACCTCTGGAGATATTTATTTCATGGGTAAGTATTATGGCATATTATATAACTCAGTATTTTTGAGTGTAAATGCAAAAGTAGAAATTGCCTTGAAAGGCGCATACAGTTTAATCCATGTAACTACCTATAATAGTTGAGTTCTGTAACGTCTCGCCCGGATCGGTTACCACCGCATTAAATAAAATACCGGCAGTGCGTATCGGTGCGATACATGCAATGTAGGATTCCATAGTTGCACATCACAAGAATGTGGACTAAGGAGAAGGCTATCTCATTGTTTTACACTGTAAATGATTTTCAATGCCGATGACGGATATGTCCGTTTTTACTCCTCTAAAAAATATAGCGTTACAATTTTGATTGATTATTTCAGGTGGCAGCATTAGCATCTTACAGCGTATTAGTTCCGTGAATTTGAACATCATAAGTAACGACGCCTGTGCTGCTGTTTATGGACCGTGGGTACATAACACTAACATTTGTACAAGTGGAGCCGGTGGACAGGGCACATGCCAGGGTGATTCTGGTGGTCCCCTAGCTGTTTTGAGTAATAACAGAAGGATTTTGGTAAGTAATATTTTTTATACATATATTTTTTTATTTAATTAGCTTTTATTTTATAGGATAAAAACAAGCTGTTTTTTAATCACAGGCTACACAAATACTAATATACACGGTATCGGGCGCAAAATGCGTAGCCGCTCATGAGCAAATGTATGTAAATGTCAATATTTAATTTTTTTACGATATAATATATCTCCAAGCGTTTGACCTTAGAGATATATTATATCATAAAAAAATTAAATATGCCATAATGTGTTATTTTATCGTGTCGAATATAAAGCTAAGGCTAAAGGAACCTCCGGAGTGATTTTATTTCACCGGTAAGTACTATCACTCTGTACCTATTTCTCTGTGTAAATGTAAGTGACATTGACATCCTAAGAAATTGCTTTGAAAGTCGTATTTGGTTTAATCCGTGTAAATATCTATTATAGTCCCTACGTTGTAGCATGGTGCGACCTAAAAATAAACGGACTAATGGAAAAAAAAGCGTTTCAATTCAATCAATACAGTAATCATTTATTTCATAGGTAATGCTTAAAACTACACTTGAATCTTATCTAGTATTGAAATTAAAATCATACCTTTTATTTGGGCTCAAATTAGCTCAATAGCGTTATACTGGCAATAGTAGTGAGATAGTAGAAGGAACTGGTGGCGTTCCCAGGGTAGGTTGTGTAGGTGGTGGCTCATGGCGCCGCCGCCGGACTAATGCCCGGTTTCTGAAGTCGTCAGTTAAACTATAAACAACTATTGATCGTTTAAAGTTAGCAAGAGGATAAACTTCGTTTACCTCGTAGATGGTTTCTGAAGGCAAACCGAACGGTTCAATAACTATTGAACCGATAAGTCATTTTTAAGTCCACCACTAGATGGGTCTGTTTATAATGCGGAAAATAAAATGCTATTTTGGTAGTTTTACTCCCCTGTATGATTATTTTTATTTGTGGTAATATTTTATCTAACATAAATAAGTGTTTAAAGAAGGTTTTAGTTGAAACTATGTAATTCACGACGATAACTATGTCTGTATACCAGTTACGCTAAAGCATTCAAACTAAATCTTTATACCCTAGCATGAAGGAAGGTTTTCGCATGAATTTGGAACCGAATGAAAAGAATGATTTCGAATCAGGTAGCAGAAAGAGAGGGAACTATTATTTTATTAAAGAGAAATGAGATAGCTTTACACTAGTCACTAGTCGGTAGTCCCCAAATATTTAATATTTTGTTATAATATAGTTAGTTTGAGTACTGTTCAAAACAATGTTTGTCGTTTGCTTTGAATTAAGAATATTTCTTTTTGCGTCAATTTCTCTTTTAGATATTGTTGGTCGTTTCTTGCATTTACCTGATCGACTTGTGGCATGTTTAAGTTAATATAAAATCATTATAATGGTGACTCGACAGCGCAGTAAGAATTTTACAGAAAGACAGAAAACTAAAAAGTAATTATTTTATTTGAGAAGACGTTTTTTTTAAGTGGTAAAAGAATTTGTGCATATAAAAATGCAGGTAGTAATTTTGTAAAAGCTTAGAAATAAGCTTGAATTGCCTTAACTAACAAATATCCAAGTAAAAGCTGTCTAGTGTTCCTGTTCCTCTTTGCAAGGATGAAATTTAATTATTTATCATGACAATATTAAACAAACATCATTATAGCTGCTGTGAAAACAACGTTTGTACTTCGTATAGCAGTTTTTTTTAATGTAAGCACAAACATACAGACAGACAAACAAAATTATTAAAATTATTATGTGCATTAAAAAGAAGCTACCTACAAGAGCAAAAAGCGTTACATAAAGTTATGGAATCGATAAACCGCCAAATTTGGCCGGTTACATTAAACTAAGTTTAAACGGAGTTTGTGTTACAATGCGTAGCTCAGAAACGCAATTCCTGTAGTTATCGGACCGATAGTGTTAACGAATGGATAAACTACTGTTAAAAGTACCTCAGAAACCGGGCATAAGACAATAAGCTCCGTCTTTAACATTTTTATGTTTGCTGTTTCACTCAGCCACTTCGCCACCTCGCTTTTGCGGTTGGATTTATTTGGGGATTTTTTAAATTGTATCTATGGTAGGGTGCGATGTCAATTATTATGGTCATAGGCTCTTTTAAATTATTTAATAGACCTATGAACCAATCTTTAAATTGCTCGTATTCATCTCCTCATGATACTCCGTAGTTTTTTTACTTATAAGACAGCAAACAATAAGGATGAATTCACTTGTTGTACCTGCGTGACAAAGAATGAGGCGTTCACCTTTGGTGGTACTGCAGAATTGTGTTTTATTGTCGGTCCAACTTTTACCCACTGCATGGTTGACGTTTAGCCACGTTTCATCCAAATAGACAACTTTGCTCCAACCACTTATGTTTTTGGCCTTCCTTAAATATGTACATTTATTATTAATTCCATGTCATAAATACCAATTAAATAATAATTTTATTTTTAAGCTAATTTTCATAGGTAACAATATTAAAGATAACTAGATTTATGCTGCAAGTATTGTTACCAATAAAAATGTATTAAGTAATATCACATCCCTTGTCATGTGGTATGATAAATGACAACGTCATACAGGCAACTGTCACCCGTATCATGCTACAGCGCACGGACTGTAGGTGGTAAAGTTCCTGTACTAGGTGGTAGGTTACAATAGGTCTACCCTAATCGAAGCGTTTAGGGCTCCCACACTCAAACACATAACCAACAAAAACACGGAAGACGTTCTCAATTCGACGCGTATATTTTTTATATTAGACCACACATAACTTTTTACAGAGTACCTAATCCAGTTTTGATAATTATTTTTTATTGAAATAACGAGAGAGACTTACCCGAGAGTAGACTCATTTAATTTTTTTTAAAATTTCAAACATAAGGGTCCATAAACAAGGTATGATTGATTGTCCACTTCCTGATTTTAATGTATAAACACGCATAACTTTTTGTCGTTTTTTTTAATATAATTTTTTGTTAAAAATATTATCCTACACATTACGCCGCGTCGTGACGCTTCAATTCGATTGATGTTTCATTGGGTGAACCAAGACCCTAGATCTATTTAAAATATATTAATACCTAGATTAAATAGTTCTGATTTTGGAAAACTTTGCTATTGGATGTCGGTCCTAACACATTACTTTTTATTTTGGTTTATAATGATATCGTAACTACCATTTTTAGGGTTCCGTACTTAAATGGTTAAAACGGCACCCTACTTATAAACCTACGCTGTTTGTCTGTCTGTCTGTCACCAGGCTGTATCTCATAAACTGTGATAGTTAGAAGCAAAAATTTTCACAAGTTATGTATTTTTGTTGCCGCTATAACAACAAATGCTAAAAATAAAAAAAATGAAAATATTAAAGGGGTTATACAATATAATAAACGTAATTAATTCATTAAAAAAAGAACAAAATACTTTAATGAATTAATAACTTACAAATTACATTCCGTAGACATATCTAGTTGTAAAACATCTTTGTATTGTTGCAAACCGAAGCCACACCGAAACAGTAGTTGAGGGTATTTCTGTATTTTATGCGAATACGAGTGTGTTAAAACTTAAAAGAGATGAAGTTGCTTAGCAGTGTAAATAATTTGGTTGCTATGTATGTGTTATTTGTTATGTGTATTATTATGTGTTTGCGCGACAATTCATGTACGCATTGCGATTTTTGATTCTCAAGTAAGTGAGTACAATGTATTCTTTTTGAGAAATAAATGTCTTAAACCAGATTTTTAAGTAATATTTTACTTGATCTTAATAAACAGGTAGAAACTTGATTAGGGATGTTACGGGACCCTTCGTGCGCGAGTCCGACTCGTACTTGGTCGGTTTTTCTGTCTCAATTTAGAAGTTTAGGTAGCCGGTCAACTTATACTTGGGGGGCGTCCACAAATTACGTGAGATGTTTGAGAGGGAGAGGGGGTCAAGACAAATCTCATCTAATCTTACCTTGGAGAGAGAGGGGTCTCGGCAAATATTGAAACAAAAAATTTATACTACCTATTCCAGTCCATTATCCAGATTGTACATGCTTAAGATTTAATCTTAAGCGTAATCGTAATACGATTAAGATCATTCACTAATTCGTTCGAAAGAAAATAATTTCATTCATAATTCGACGTTATACATTACTACTGACTGTCAAACACCCATATTTGTTTTATACCAAATAGCTCAGTTTAATCTGAATTTCGGTACAGTGTAGCCCCTCCTTTTTTTTCGTACCACTGTCAGACAGTCAGAGTTAAAGTCATGGAACACAGAAAACAAGGTTAGAGAAGATATTCTTTTTTTAATCGCAGTAGTTACGATTTAAGTAATCTATTGTTAAATTTTTATTACACTTATATCTTTCAGCAATATTGATTACTAGTCTTAACTAGTCGTAAATAAAAGCACGAAGTAATTTTTTATTCTTTTAACAATAACAATCAAACGCGTTTACATATTTAATAAACTCACATTTTGAAAAATCTCACGTGAATTGGGGGATGGGGGAGGGGGTTGAATAAAATCTCACGAACTCTTACCAGGGGGGAGAGAGAGACAGAAAATTTAAAAAAACACCTCACGTAATTTATGGCCCCCTTGTGGCGTAAATCCTTTCTGCGCTTAGGGTAACGCTTTGATAATAAGTATAACTGGTTGGTATTTATAGGTGATGGTTATTTCGTTGTGTTAGGAGAGCTCTCAGCTTGTTTGTTACATTATGGTATTTGTACTAGCTGGCCCGCGATTTAAATCGGGGTTTTAATTTTTTGCACGGAACCCCAAATTTTTTTTCTAAAACATAAGTAATCTATGTTACTCGTTATAGATATATATTATATCAACAGTGAAAATACAGAGTAAGTCGACAGTAACATACAGTGAAAGTACCTACGAAATCAGTAAAGCCGTTTGGAGCCGTTTGGAGATTAGCCGAAACAAACAAACAGATAGGCAAAAAACAATTTTAAAACTTCAAAGGCGAAATTAAAGGCAAAGTTTCATATTGAATTTGAAGGAGTTATTAATAGTTTCCTAAAGAAAATTTCATTAGAAATTTACTTATTTTACGTATTTTTACCAGGTTGGTGTGACGTCCTATGGCGCAGAAGCTGGCTGTTCCGCAGGGTTCCCTGCAGCATACGCCAGGGTTACTTCATTCGTCTCATGGATAAATGGAATTTAATTTAAATTATTTGTGAAACTCATAGAAAATTAAAGCAAACTTGTTGTGTACAATAAAATTCTTTAACGGTTGAATTATTTTTATGTCCGCCTTATCGTTTTTACATTACGCACACTCATCTATAATGTATTGACCGAATCGGAATTGAAACCTAGGACCTTAGGGGTGTATTTTGAAGCCGTTACCTCTAGACCACGATTCGTTAACCCTTTGAGTCGGAAAAGCCAAAAATTACAATTTACAAAATTTCAACGTTTTTAAAGGGTCACAAAAAATTTCTTGCCTACCATAAATAGTTCATCCAGAAATATATTTTTTAATAAAAATGTATTGCATTGAAAGCGAATTGAGTTTCCGACAGACTGACGATAGTGACGTCGCGTGTAAGGGGGAGGATGAAAAGCGATGAAAAGAAATGTTTTTTTTTAAATATAAAATAAACAATATTTACGTATGGAACTAAAGAGCCGCAGTTTCATATCCATAGAGCCACATGTTGCTCGCGAGCTGCGGGTTGCCGAAACTACCAATGGGGTGACCAAAAGCGTTGATTTATTTAACTTCCCACTACGTACGTAGATAAGGAAGTTACTGATTTTGCTCCGATTTTCGAAAATCGAGTTTTCACCAGATCTTCACGTTTTGAGGTCCTAGGAACCTTTTCCGACTGTTTTCACGATGACGTCAGTATGTCTGTATGTATGTATGTGTGTATATATATATATGTGTATGTAAACATCTCATAACTTTTGAACGGCTGCACCGATCGAAACGCGGTTGATGGCGTTCGATTGGATTCCGTTCAACTTGGGATTCCCGAAAATTTTAACTAAGTCGACCTAGAATACCGTTAATTGTATCAAAATCGGTCAATTTGTTTGGGATTTATCAATGACGAAAATTTAACAAAAATATGTTTTTTGACATTGTTTCGACATTTTTTAACCTATCGATTATTTAGCTAGAACTTTTCGAAAATCAATATACAGCTATTTTTAACCAAAAATATGTTTGTACTGAAAAATTCTATGCTTATAGTTTTTACTCTGTTGAGCTTAAAATACCTTAATTTAGCGGGAAGTTTCAGGGATGGCCTGCAGGGTCAACCGCTTATGACGATGAAGCTGTTGGAAATATGTGTGAAAATTTTTAGAATTTTTGACTACTTTTACCTTAAATTTGTATATTTTGATTTGTTGTGAGAAACAGTGTTTTGTCTAAAAAAAATAGTAAAATTCAAGGAAATACACAAATAAGCATGTCCAATATGTCGCGCAAAATATACTGGTTCAAGAGTTCCGTGAGCAAGCTACGAGTCGAAGCCATGTACGCTTTACAAAGCGTGGCGTGAAAATAAGAAAAAAAATATAAAACGAAAACTTCGCATTTATAATTTATAAGTTAAATACGCATATTATAAGTTAAATATTCATAGTTTGAAATAATAAAAAAGTTCTTAAAATCCGCATTACTGTGACCTGCAACTACGGAACCCTACACTGCACGTGGCCTGACACCCATTGGCTGGTTTTTTAAGAATAACTTTGACCGTGTGCGTAATACAGAGTTCATTCTCTCACGTATCTTACTAGGTAGGAAATATGCTACGCCGAAGTCGATGCAATAGAATGAGCGCCAATCTACATTCATGCTCAAATAAGTTTAATTGCACTAATAGACGGTAGGATAAATGGTAAACCTGCATGAGACTTTTATAAAAATTGATCACGAATAGCGATGCAATATTAACATCTCAGAACCTATAAGGGGAACGCCATTCTTCACTCGTCATGAAAAGTGTCTGCTTGTTCGCTATCATAATTTTATATAAAAATACTCGTGTAATTTTAATTTACCATAGACATTATAAATTGCACTTAAAACATTCACTAGATCGCTTGCATCGTAGTAATGTTCCCCTTGGGGCCGTTGCAAGATTAATGACTAAGACGTATTGAAGTACTCGTATAAGTACAGGTATTGTAAAGCGATTTGTAGCTAATATTCTCAGGTTCGCCCATGATTTAAGGCGAGGTATTTCGACACGCGTCAATTCTATAGAAAATGGGTGGCGTGGTATGTTCTGAAACCGCTGGGAAACGTGTTAATTTTCGGATAAATAAATATAGGACATCAGCTGAAAACTAAAATTTGGCACATTCTTTTTTGTATTTCCAACTAAATATCTCCATATAAAAATCATGTGGAAGATTAGAAATTTTATTAACAAATTATTTGTTTTAGAGATTTTTTTAGCCTGTTTTCGGAATTTTGTATGATCGAGTAAAGTACATTCTGTCATGTAATGAGTTAGCATATTCTTTAGATAATATCTTCAGGTATATCGTCTTTTGTAAAATTGTTATTTAACACACAATCCAAAAAAACGTGATTTAACAAACCAGTTTTTTCCCGTTTGTCGCGATGCCTCGCCTTAATAAATTAATGGCTGCTGAAACAGATATTGAAACCCATTACCGCTTTGCTATCGTTGAACCTAATTACCCAAGCAGCAATCAAGCATGTTTAATACCCATAAAGCAGCTCATATATTACTTAAAGTTCTATTGCTGCCGTACAATGGTGTAAAAAGATGCTTTTATCGGTATAAAAGACCTTTATGAGTTTTTATACAGCCTAATGCTGTACAAGGCCTTTCTTAGAGTTTCGCGTAAGCTTTAGGCGTTATATTTGAATATTAATACACTACTGTACAACTTTTAGTGTTTTGTAACTCATTAGGCTTATTTTAACACTTAAAGCTGTACATTAGCTGTATTATGTTTAGCACGGGAATTTATTACAGCTTTAATTGTTATTATAGTATCACTCAACGCTTATTTCTGTAAAATAGGAGATGCAATCACCGTTCTACAGCTAATATTTATGGCGTAATTGTAGACTGTTATGCAGCCAATGGTGTTAAAAAATCTGCATATACAGCTGTAGTGCAGCTCAAGGCTGTAGCTGCTTGGTGGTTTATAGTAATTGTGGACTGTATTTTTTATTATATATTTCGCTGGTATAAAAGTATAGACTATTGCGTAGTGTCGGCGGTCGTGTCGAGCGGTGGAGTGCGAGGCGCGCGTCGTACGCTGTCCTCGAGGGGGCCGGGGTCGCGGAGGGGGGCGCGGCGGCGGGTCGACGCCCGATCGCACGGGCACAGCTGCTGGCGCAGACAAGGCTGTATTACTGATTTTGTTACTTGCTGTTTTTATATCTGCATCGTTGATATCATGTGGAAAAAATCAAGAGGAAGATTGAAAAGGAATATTTAAATATAATAAATTACCAACCAAGTAATCGTGATGAAGATAAAGCTGAAAAATTACTAAATCAGGTAACCTACAATCGTCATTTTTATTAATGTTCAAGGAAAAGGGTTCCGTAACAAAAACATTAAAAAGTGATTGTAGGTTTATTATTTTTTAGGCTTATCTTCTTCATTAAGGTTATTTGGTTGGTAATTTATAATATTTTAATTTTTTTAATGTCATAAGGCAGCAAACAAGCCGAAAGGGGGTGACTGAGAGGGTCATTCTGAACAACTTTTGTTCAACAATTTGTGAAATTTCGCGAAAAACAATTTTGTTTTTCCCTTGTGAAAAGTCACGTGATCAACAACATTTCTATGGAGAATCATTTTTTTCGCGAATTTCCAAAAGTCATTAAACAAAAGTTGTTAAGAATGACCCCCTGTGTCACTCCCTTTCGGCTTACTGTACCACTTTTGCAACACCCCGTATATATGTATACATACAATCATTTAAAAAAAATATATATATACTTAGATACAAT
The DNA here is from genome assembly GCA_036924255.1 of Apodemia mormo. Classification (NCBI taxonomy): domain Eukaryota; kingdom Metazoa; phylum Arthropoda; class Insecta; order Lepidoptera; family Riodinidae; genus Apodemia; species Apodemia mormo. The sequence goes on along the minus strand of JAUPFN010000016.1, from coordinate 16,825,546 downwards.
TACAGGCAAGAGAGTATGTGTTTCTCTTTGAAGAACTAATAATATTAAATCACAAGCACGAAATAACGTATTCTTCTTAAAAATATTTTTGTGATAGACCAATCTTTAAAGGGCTAGATTTTTCGTTCTTGATCAACTTAGTTATATCATTTTGTTTTCTTGGCCATTATAATTCACCTTTATCCTCCCACAAACTGGATACGATGCAAATACAGTTTGGCTTCTTTCAATTGTTTTTATTATTTTATAAGGCATATTTCCCTGAAAAATAAAGTAAAACATGATTGAAATACATATCCCATAAGTTATAGTTAATAATAAGTTGGTTTAGTTGTAAAGTCAAACGACCGACATCAATACATCACAATAGCGAAATCAAGTGATATATGTTTCGTATTTAGGGTCCTTCAATTTTTGTACGCATCTCTAAACTTAAGTTAAGTGATTAAAAGCCAATGACGGTTAAATAGATTTATATAGGGACTTAGTACAGCCTAAAGTGTATTTGGACGGTAATTAAAAGCCAATAGCGGTATAATAGAATAAAAAAGAGATTCAGTACAGCTATTTGCAGTATATCACCCTCCAAATACACTTTAGGCTGTATAACAAAGCGTCGCCATTATTGTGTATTAAAAACAACATTAAAGAAATATATTGTTAAATAAAAGATATATTTAGCAATAGCTAAAGCGATATCGTGACAAGCAAGTTATATTATGAACAGTATGCCTTTATATACAATATTGTACCATAAATACTTGTATATTCTAACCTTAAACACAAACACTTACCGTATTTTGCAATGATTTATTTGTGTTATCTTGATTATTTCGTTGGCGCGTGAATATTTTGAGAGAAAACATACACGATTTTACAATGATTTTGAATTTGCATTTTGAATATACCGTTCAATACTGCTCCAAGTCCAAGACTTTATCGTTTATTAATATATTTTTAATTATGGCGTCTGCAAATACGTGATATAATTAATGAACAATATCAAAAACAGATTGTTACTTTTTATCATTTTCAAACACCTATTAAGAACCTTTAGCTGTACGAGAGAGTTTATTTAGTGTTACAGCTTCTTTATACACCGAATAACAGCCTTTGTACAGCCTATAACAGCTTGTATAGCTATTGTGCAGCCTATTTAACGCTTAGCTGTACAAGACAGTTACAAGAGAGTATCCTTAGTGTTATAGTTTCTTTATACACTAAATAACAGCCATTGTACAGTTTATAACCACTTGTATAGCTATTGTGCAGCCTACATAACGCAATAAACTGTATAACTTGGGGCCCTTTTTGGTGTTATATCGGCTGTAGAAGCGCTTCTACAGCCTTTGTACGGCTTAGTATACAGCTTTAAGTTTAAAAATGAACCTAAATGCAGCCTATATACAGCTTAACGTGCTACTTGGGTAAACAATTACACCATTGCAAACTCAAAAAAAAATTAGATGAAAATAAAAACTGACAAGCGCGAGTTAAACTACGCTATGTTACATATATTTTTTTTTAATCTGACCTGAATTTGCATGTGTTATACTTCTTTTAAAACTTCTAACTAGTTTTTTTGTTTGTTAACAGATTACAACGAAACGTATAAGAAGCTCTTGAATAGGTAAAGAAATATTTTCATTTTTTTTCTAAAATTTTAAACCCAGTTGTTTTACAGAAAAAGTTGAGGCTATTTTGTTGAATAATTTCTAAAACTATTTATTTTAAAGTCATAAAAATATGTTTTTGAGATTCTTACCAGGAGCTTTAATTTGATATATCATGCAAAATACTCGTAGTTTGAGAACATACTTTTAGATATTTCTTAAATCAACTCAAAAAAATATCCCGAATGTTTAGAGCAAATTGGCTGTGATAGACGGACAGACAGACAGACACATGAGTGATTCCATAAGAGTTTAATTCTTCCTATATATATGGAACCCTAAAAAATATTACATAAAAGATAGTAGTAAAACTTTTTTATATCTAGTCTGGTTTATATCTAGTCCGGTCAAAAAATATATATATATTTAAAAAAGTTATTGAATTTTTCCTAGCATGAGATCAGTGATAAAACACATATAATCTAAACTAATACTATAAATGCGAAAGTCTGTCTCTCCGTTTGTCTGTTTGTTTGTTACTCTTTTACGGCCAAACCGCTAAACCGATTCAATGAAATTTGACAAGGAATCAACCCCTAAGGGGCTGAAATGGAGAATAGAAGATTAAATAAAGACCCGTGCAGTTTTGCCCGTGGGTATAACTAGTAGTAACATATACGTACAGTTAATTAACTACTTATATTATTCCTAATAGTTTATATTTAAACTATTACATTATATCTATAAAAAAGGCAAAAATCACATTTTCTTGTACAGAAACTCCCCTTAAATATTTATTACATTCTGTTTTTGTTGTTACAAGGTCAACAGAAATACACAATATGTGAAAATTTCAACTATCTAGCTATTACGTGGCCGCGGTAGTAGTTTTAAAAAATACTAGCTGTTGCCCACGACTTCGTCCGCGCGGACTTCGTTTACTCCGCACTGCTCCTCCCCCTTAGGTGATAGCGTGATAATATGTAGCCTATATGTTGACCCGATCTGTTAGTAATATTCATGCAAAATTTGAAGTAAATCCATGCAGTACTTTTTGAGTTTATCCCGAACATACATACAGACAAACAGACAAACGCAAAAATTCTAAAAACTATATTTTTGGCTTCTATATCGATTGTAGATCACGCCCCAATTATTCTTTAAAAAAATATTCAATGTACAGTCTTGACTTTCTTACAATTTTATTATATGTATAGATGTTGACGTGTCAAAATAACTTGTAAAAAGTTTTATTGAATAAAGTACTTCTGATTTCTGATTTCACAGTTCATGAGGTACAGTCTTTTGACAGACAGACGGACAGACGGATGGACAGGGGAATCTTAGTAATAGGGTTCCGTTTACGCCCTTTGCATACGGAACACTAAAATCCGATTTAATTACACACCAGATATAAGAATATAACATAATTCTAACTTTAATAGAAAAAGAAACATTTTACCATAACCATGAGAGGAAAACGTGTAATTCCTATCACAATATTTAAGTTCTAAAAGAACACTGGCCACGCTTCATACATCGCTTGGACTCGTAAATTGAATTTTAATAAAAAAATGATGTGGTGTCGCGGGACACCAGGTAGGAACGAACTTCCTTCGGCTAAACGACACTACTCGCTTGTGTACGCGACTGTCGCGCCTGCGCACGTCTCATTTAACGCTTTTATTCCACGCATTTTTCTTACGGTTTTACTATCACATTTTTTTCAGTTCGGTCGCGCAGCAAAATCGCTATCCCCTCCAAGCCTGCCGTAAGGAACTTCGTTCCAATAAAAACCATTAATTTAAGTAAAAATATTTGCTGGTCCCAAGTGAACAAACTCTAAACATAAGTGGGTAATTGAAATGTTACGACTTGCGAGTACACATATGAGACCCAATTACCCTCTATTTGTTTAATAGTTTCTAAAACCTATTACCAACAAGGATAGAGTGGTTTCTACAAATAGTAAAATTATAGTACGACATCCTTTTTAATATCCAATATCAAAGAGAACGTTGTTTTTTATATAAAGTGGATAACAAACAAGCTGATAATTCTTCGGATGGAAAGAGATAGCCAGATATGTCAATAGAATATTGCTATTCGTGTGACAAGACGTAATACCAAATACATAAGTTTACCGGCTTACACTCTAAACCGAAACAAGACAGCATCGACGCTATTGTGGTGGAAATAGGTAAAGCGTTGGTACCAGACCCGGGCGAGACGTCACAGAACTCTACCACCTTGTTAGTAACCAGTAGCCACGATGTAAAAACACTAGCGGATCTATTAATCGGATTAAACACGGATTAAACTGGATACGCCTTTCAAGGCAATTCCTTAGGTTGTTAACGTCGCTTTCATTTTCACAAAGAAATACAGTTACAATACTTACCAATGAAATAAAATATTTCCGAAGGTATTCTTTAAGCCTTAGCTTTTTAATCGATATGATAAAATAGCAAAATATGGCATATTTCTATTATTTAACCGACCCGTTGGTCGAGTGCTTAGCGACCCTGACTACGCAATCGACGGGGCTCGGGTTCGATCCCCGACGGGGCAAGCATTTGTATGATGAGCATAAATGTTTGTATTTCCGAGTTTGGGTGTTTATTAAATATATTCTAGTATTTATATATGTATTTCTATGTATTGGTATCGTTGACTAACACCCTTAACACAAGCAAATAATTTGCTTTCTTTGGGGTTAGATCAGTAAGTGTAATTTGTCCCGTGAATATTTATTTATTATTATTAATTTTACCATGTAATAGGCGATATATGTATCCGCGGTATAGGCCGATGCGCGAACCTTCGCCGTAGCCCGATATATGTAGCCACGCCACAAGCGATTAATTTGAAGTGGCTACGCATCTTGCGCCCAGCTCCGTGTCTATTAGTGTTTGTGTGGAAATGGAGTTGAAAGAGAGTATCGATGTAAAAATGAGAAAGGACATGCTCCGTTAGTTCGTGGTGGTTGGTTCGAAAACAGATATGTAATGCGAATGTGGACCAAGACTGACGTAGGTACCATGATCAAATCGGTCGGATGCTATTCGAAGGTGGTGTGAAGAGTCTTCGGAACTGGCGTGTTTGTATGAAGAAAGTTATGAATGTGCAGGAAGCAAGGCAAGTCTGTCTGGACCGTGACATTCAATTCTCTCTGCCTAACGCGTAAGGGATTTGGCGTTAAGATATGTATGTATGTATGATGTTTGATGTTAGTTACATTTATTAGCCTTTTCTCGCCTATTACCAGATGCCTAGAAGTAAGTATAGTAGAATATACAATGTAATAAACCATATTAACATTTTAATAAATATACCTCCTTCCCCTGTGTTAGTCCGGGCTCCATTGAGGAAAAGACCAACTGCCATTCTGCCACACAGGTCGTAAGAGGCGACAGATGGGCTAAGTAAGTCATTACCATCGTTGCTACTAGGTGGTAGAATTCTGCATTTTCTGGCCCGGTTCTGGTACCAACGCCTTACCTATTCCTGCCACAATAGCGTCAGTGCTTGTCACTGTCGTGTTCCGGTTTGGAGGGTAAGATAGCCAGTAAACTTATGCACGTGGCATTAGACCTCACCACAAGATAACTACGCACCATTAACATTTTTAGTGTCTATATGCTGACGGCATACGGCTGACGTTTTCCATCATGTACCCATCTGCTTGTTTGCTATCTTATGAGTTAAAAAAATATATATCAACATTTAACATACTAATCCCATTAATAGGTAGACAATAAATCGAACATCGTTAGTCATTCGGGTTTTAAACCCATCTTTGGCAACTGCAATTATACACATATTTTTAGCGTTTTACGAGTTCAACATCTTTATGTGCTCTCTTAGCATAGTACTGTACACACAGTATACTGGAGACTAACAGTAGTCAATCTACATACCGACACGTCCCAAGAACAAAATCGTATCTGCAAAACCACCAAATTACAATATATTTGTTTGTGGGAGTATATTGTACATAAGATGATGTTCACTTGAGCATTTCCAAAAACAAAAGACCAATAACTATAAAAAATATATTGTCTTTTGGCTTTATGCGTGTTTAATGCGAATTCTATTATAAAACCAATTTCGTCTGATCTCTCCATACGATTTTGTTCTTGGGACGCGTCGATACATGTGATATTCGAGCAACGCACACATAGACACCTCTCACGGACGCGATATCTCGGAATGGTTCGGTTTAGTTTGTTCCACACCAGTCCGAGATATTGCATCCGTGAGAGGTGTCTATGTGTACTATGCTCGAATATTACTTGTATGGAACATTAACTTCTGTTAGTCTCTAAGTATTCTGTGTTGTACACCACTAGAAGACTCAAAACCAGGGCTTGTTACTGGGTTAATTTTGAAACCTAAATCAGTGCAAGTACTTAAGGAGCATTTTGTAAAAGTGTGGCTCTACCTTAACCTCAAAAATATCGCTTTTTATATATTTTAATTATAAAAATTATAAGGGTCTTGAATCAATACACCGGTTTATAGAGGTTTTTAAAATATTTCTTTAAGTGTTCACCAGTTCTAATTTTTTCATGCACTGTGTCCGTGATATATTTACGGTTTTTATTTAGATTTATGAAGCGTTCTCATCTCAGATATGCTCCGGGCGAAACCTTTGTAAAAACTGCTAAAATCCTCTCTTAACCAGTATTTTTTAACCGGTTTCAAACCTTGCTCAATGCTATCGATATTCTTCTAGTTAAAAAAACCTTAACATTTGAAAGTACTATTAAAGTAATATTCTTTGTATATATATTTGAAATTGTACATATTCATTATTCATATATTTAATATTCATTATTCATATGTTAAATATTTGTGTATACATATTTTGGTACCGCCCCTGTGGTCTAGTGGTCCTATGTCGGTGTCGTGTTCGGGTTTAGGTAAGGTAGCCGGTAAACTTATGCATGTGGCATCAGACCTCGCCACAAGATAGTATCGCACCATTAACACCTTTGGTGTCTGTAGGCGATGGTTGACTTTTTCCATCAGGAGACCCATCTGCTTGTTTGCTGTCATATGAAATTTAAAAAAAAAATTAAAAAACTATGGCCGGGATTGAAAAAGTGTTTCCTTGGCGATAGGCTTGCCATCTATCACACTGTGGGACTAAACAGCCGGTTTCCAAAACGCAAATTAATTTTAATAAGCAATTAATCTGTGATTAACATATTTTTTACAAGCAAATGATCTGTTAAACACAGATATTTGCTTGTAAAAAATAATTGCTGGTCAAAATTAATTTGCGTTTGGAAACCGGTCGTAAGTATCTTCGACTAATCGTGGCTGCAATGGTTGTACCTTTGCCTACCACTTCTGGATACGAGAGTGAAGATACTTTTTTATATCATTTTAGAATATATTTATACATTAAAATGCAGTATTTTGTAATGCGCTTATTTTTGCAAATTAATGTCCTTTCTAATAAAAAAAAAACATTTGCTCAATTTAGGATTTAAACACAGACTGGTGAAAAAAATTTCAAAAAGTCAATCTGTTATCGTTTATAAATATTAGAAGGAACATAATATTTTAAAATAAAGGAAAATTTTCCCAACATAATCGCCTTAAACTTTTTACCTATAAAAGGCTTGGAAGGTCAAAAGAACAAAGAGCCTTTACCGGCTTTGTGTGAACCACTGGGACTCAGTCTGATTAGTTATCTTCGACACTACTTTCCCAACAGACTTCCATCAAACAATAACCAACATAAATGGATTCTTGTTTCAAACAACTCGTAAATTTAAAGAATTTAACTCATCTACAGGAAATCGTTTTAATTTTTGATAAAAATCTTACTAGCTGAGTAATCTTACACACGATCCGAGCCTTCTGCTTGTTAACTATTTTATGGTATAAAAAATCTAATAATCATATATAGATATTATTTCTAAAGGGTGTTTTTTTCCTGGAGTGGCTCGATCTCTAATTCACCAAAAAAATACCCAGTTAAAGTTTTATGCTTTCTACTTTGGGCAAAAATATTAAAAGACATAGAGAAAAAATCTTTTTGTTGATAAAAAAAATAAAAAAATAAAAAAGTATCTTTACGCCCATATCCCCGAAGGGATAGGCAGAGATACAACAGGTGCACCCACGATTAGCCGATGATACTTGGTCCCACAAATGTGATAGGTGGCAAGCCTATCGCCAACCGGGCACTTTCCAATCCCGGGCAACTTTGTGTTTCTCAGAAAACTGAAAAAACACTTTAAAAAAATCAAATATAATTTTTATAAGAGCGCCTTCTGTGCGTGATACATCAAACATCTTAATAGAGTTTTATACTTGGATAACGCTAGATGGCGCCGTGCGAAATTTTCGCACGGGTCAACTAGTATTATTTAATTCCGTTAAGCTATTTTAGTGCCAGCATCCACGTTTCGCCATTACACGATTTGCCGTAGTGAGAGATTCCATCCTCACTACATTGACGCTTGGTCATCTATTCGATTTGCTCGTACCTTCTTTAGACAAACAGTCAAACTCCAGAATAGCCTGCCTCACTCAGTTTTTCGGAGTAGCTTTGATGCTGGAATTTTTAAGAGGAAGGTCAATTAAATTCTTAAAAGCCGGCATCGCATTGGTAAGTAACTTCTGTGATGCAAATGTCCATGGGCAGTGGCCAAAATTGTTGAGCTTAACCATGTCTCATATAAAGAGACAAGTTAGCTCCTATAACTTACTTTTGCAGCCTTTCTTAAAAATGTATATCGGGCCGAGTCAATATCTCATTAATGATCATCCTATTGTTCATTTTTTAACAAAAACTGACATAACATTTTGTAACTTACCACATCGAAGTTAGTAAGTATCTCACTTCTCCTGCAGATTGAGAAGTTCTCCAATCTTCTGTAAAAACATATATTTTTAATAACATACATTTAATCATTTTCGTCCACTTTTTGTTGTTTCAGACATCTCTTTTTGACCGATTCTTCGTGTATTACACCCGAGAAGATATTGCAACAAATATCAAGAGCTACAGCTATTCGTTCTGTAATTTAATGGTAATCTGATTGAAATTGAATGTCTCAGGTAAAATAAATTGATGTCGTTAATTAATTGAACTCAAAAAAGAGATGAGGTTCCACCAAAAGCACTAATGTGTAATAACTGTCAAAGTCATGACTAAAAATTTTAGCCTCTATAGGACAAAACACCATTGAAAATGTTTCACCCCGTGTGACTCCATTGTCTTGTACACCATTGCATGGCACTTAGCAGTATGTTGACAACTATTAATGCATAAAATAATAATGTCTCATTCGCCTCTGACCTCAACATTGATCCACGATGTCCTGATATAAACTCCGGGCCCAACTAATCAAATAAAAAAAGCAATTTTGCAGAGGTATATAACTTGATCGAGCCAAGATATGGGCTAAGTTTATCGATAAGTCACATGGAAATTAATACCGTTAAAAAGTCGTAGCCTCTGCGTATTCCTTTCAAAATTTGTACATGGCGGTAGTTATTTAATACATTATTGTACACAGAAAATAGACCGAAAGGAGAAAATAAACATAAATACAATAGGCAAGCTTACCTCTACTGTAAAAGATTTCTTCCAGCCAACTCGTTGAGCAGATTTAAAAAACCAAATTGAGTAGATTTAGTGTGCAAAATTTTACTTTCTTAAATTATTACTGTCTTATTTTTCCCGACTAACGATATTTATTTAATGTATATCAGTTTTACTTTTCCAGACAAACGATAAAGAATTTCAAACTATATTCCCCTTTCTCGTATATTATTTTCGAGTTTGCAGGAGTATTACTGCCAGGACCCTTCGACGTTATAAAAAGGTAATTACAACTTACTTAATGCAGCACTTAAATGTAGATTTACCTTTTGAAAGAGATTTAGTAGTGAGGTGTGAGATTTATCATATCTCGATCGAACCTTACTTCAATCATTCCCTTCCTTGGATAGATAACTTTATTCATTTTTCAAAGGTTGATGGATGTGGACACATATCGTTTTGCTGCGGTCAAAGAGCTCAGATAGCTTCGAGTTCGACACATGAGTAGATAAACGGCTTTGGCTTCGACACGCGAGGCGAAATTACAATTATGGACATTACATATTAGACACCTTTGCGTAACATATTTGTTGTAATATTTGAACGTTGGTATGTCAGTCTCCACATGTAATATTGTCATTTAAATTAAAATTTTTAAGTACCATCACACGTGGGCCCTTGCGGGCTAGGCGAATTAAATTGAACGTATGTATGTAGACTTTCCAATTCAGCACGATTCACCCGTTTGTAGGTTGGCGAGATGAGTGGCGAATAAAAATACAGGGGTGAAAAGGGCAAAGAAGTTGTCATTGTACCTTAGATCTTTTTAGGGTTTCGTCTTTTTTCCTTTACACTTTTTGACTCTACTATAAGAGTTGGGATTTCTTTATAAGAGGGTTAATGTTTTTATAATTTCAAAATAATATAACCTTTAAATATTTAGTATTTTATTACGGGAAATATAACATACTAGCTGGCCCGGCAAACGTTGTTTTGCCTTACATATTAGGAATCCATAGCGGATAAACAACGTGACACGTAATTTATATAAGTCTACGGGATTGTCCTTCAACGCAGCCAAAATGGCATTAAACTTTATATGGTGGTTAAGTATTCTTAAATTTTCTAATTTTCCGCGCAATTTTCTTAATATTTTCTTTTATAAGAACCTTCTCCTTACAATTACAAACACAACAAAAATAATTACCGAAATTGATCCAGCCATTCAGACGTGATTTCGTGACCAAGGAAAATAGGGATAAGATATCATAGTAATGGATAAAGTATGAGAAGTAAGCTTTTTAGTGCCATTTTAGCATTTTTTTAATGAATCAGAATTACAATTTTCAAAGATTAAAATTTCAGCCTGGTAAATATTTTTAAGATTACAAAATGGTAAAGTTGTTAAATATTTGGAAGTTAAGTAGGTACGGGAACCGCATTAGATAATGGATAGAGCGTAAGAAGAAGAATTTTTAGTACTATTTTAGCATTTTTATTGAACCAGAATCACAATTTTCAAAGATTAAAGTTATAACTAACAAATACAATTGTCTTCTTTTCTTACTTTACAAAATAAGGTATGTTATTATTTTGAAATTTCTTAGCATCTGTACATTACAAGTCTATTCAAATGCGTGATTATGAAGCATGAAAAATGTAGGCGTTGAATATAAAAGCGTCACGCTTAGCTGCTCAAAAATAATTTCAAATCAATCCTGTGTTCTTTTAAAGCAAAATGTTCGACAATTCAAAAATACTGGGTAACATATAAATAGTCGAATTTTATTTAAACATAAATATTTGTAAAAAATCTCCATATGTAATAAAGGTTACAAATGTTTTTTCTAAGGCCCGTTTGTACAAAACTATTTAAATACTTTTTAAATTAATTTGATTCTGATCCTTTATTATTACCTCTATATCTCAGCAACCCCTTGTTTTTGATTTAACTCATGTTTTAATTTATAACTGTCTTTGTTTATTCGACCACCCACATTTCAATCTTGAGCTATTGCTGAATAAACATTAATATATACATTATACTTACATTCGTACAGAAATGATCTTAACACCACTTCAACCCAAAATGTATTTTAGATTTTTTCCAAAATTAATTTTAAATCAGAATTGCTAGTTAACATTTATTCCGAAAATTTGATAAAATTTAAAACAAGAACATTGGAATTATTTTTCCTGAATATATTATGTTTAACAGGTTATTTAAAAGCTAGCCTGGCTAATATGTATTTATTCATACACACACACACACTCATCCTTTTTCAGTAGGACCATACGAAATCCTATGAAGCAAGCAGAAGTAATTGAAACAAGTACAATCATGAAGCGCTTTAATCAAATAAACTCTTACAGGCGCTTGTGAACGGTTATCATTTTTAAAATTAGTTACTACCAGAGCGGAACGCAGCCCTAGTTCACCTTTAAGAAACACAGTTCACCTTTCTAGACAAACTAAGAAAATTACCATATATACTCGTACTAAGGAGTCAATATACACTACATATATACTGACGTAGGTATTTAATAGATAAACAATTATCCATAATCTATAATAATTATAACAATAGGCTATGGAATGGACATGCAAACAAACTTTTAGAATAAATTAAGGTAAGATAAAACTAGAATAAAACGATAAAGAAGACAATTTACCAAAAAGTATATAAGTACAAATACATAAGTCTGTGACACGTATGCGCCTGATAAAACGTAATGGCAAATTGGAGTGAATGATACATTTGTATCAACATAAGGACCCATAAGCGTTATTTTATACTAGCTGTTGCCAGCGACTTCGTCCGCGCGGACTTCGTTTACTTCGCACTGCTTCTCCCCCGTAGTTGATAGCGTGATAATATGTAGCCCTTATGTTGACCCGACCTGTTACTAATATTCATGCAAAATTTGAAGTAAATCCATGCAGTACTTTTTGAGTTTACCCCGGACATACATACAGACAAACAGACAAACAGACAAAAATTCTAAAAACTATATTTTTGGCTTCGATATCGATTGTAGATCACGCCTCAAGTATTCTTTTAAAAAAATATTCAATGTGCAGTTTTGACTTTCCTACGATTTTATTATATGTATAGAAGATAACACAAATGCAGATAGGTCTGTTATTGGAAAGAGACAACCATCGCTTTTAAGCACCAAAGATCCATATTATGCTCATATAGAGCGAATAAAATGCCACATGCATAACGGGAACCAAACAATTGAGGCAGAAATAAGTAAAACAGTGTTTCCTAACTCAGATGAGATGATCTATTCTTGAAAGGAACTTAGATCAATACGATGGATACTTATGACAACTTTTTACTTTTTTAAAACGGTGCCAATACTCAACGCCCTTAGGGTTCTAGTAATTAACGAACAATAATAATTTGACTATTTAATGTTAAGGACACCCATCATCATCATCATACACAATACCCATGTTAGGATATCCAGTACATCAAGGTGTACTTTTTTCCGTGGTAAAACCCTTATGGGTACCTGCCTCAATGGGGAAAATTGACTATGTTAAACTGCTTTGAAAGGAGGCCCTCATCAACTCAAACCCCACGGTGTTTACTTCAATGTTAAAGGAAGGCTTTCGAAATTGGCTTGGCCATTCTACCGTTGAACTTGCAAAAGTCATCCGTAAATAGGGATTCAGCTCTTTATAATGACTTCACGAAGCGATGTGCTGGAACACGGTAAAGTGTACACCTGTGTGAAATGTGTGCTAAGTGCTCCGAACTCACCACCAGCAGATCCCCTTGTAGAGGGTTGAAATTGGGGATGCACGCCTTTCTCCAGCGACCCATCCTCTGCCACTGATCTGGACAGCTCCTGCATTTCCTCCCGTCTTCTCTCTGCCATGACCTTTTGCGATATTACATATTCGCAGAAGGAGAAGACAGACTGTCCAGAACTTTTCGCTCTCAACTGTTAAAGTTAAAGATAATACGTTGCGTGGTATCCATTCTCCACGCTCCAACAATGTGTGAGACCCCATGTCTTTATCTCTGTTGCAATGGTAACATGCCATCGAAGGCTCGCCTTCGATAATTCTACACATATACTTTCCAAAGCAGCCATGCCCGGAAAGCACTTGTGTAAGCCGGAATGTAACGTCCTGGCCACGAGAAATTCGCGCCTGCGATTTATCGTGCGGCGCGAACGGCGAAGCGTCTGGCATCTGAAACAAATGCCGTTGAGTTAATGCCGTCTTTCGTGGTTTCGTGCCAGAACCACAACCTCTAGGTCTCACGGCAGCGTTCCCGCTAGAACACATGCAGCCAAACGTGGTGCACCTGAGTTATGTTCGGTTTTTACTCTGCTTACTTCACAAAGAATAAGATGTATATGCGAATATTATTTATTTCAGTTATTATAAATAGTATCACATTGTCTTTGATTTCTGCCAAAGTTGATTTACAGTTCGTTAAAAGCGAAAAGTGCTGTTTGATTATTACTTTGATTATGACTTTTACTATGTGTTTGTGAGTTTTACGACGACTCACCCTTAACTTGGTCTGCTAGGTCTCCATCCTAAAAATCGTCGTAAGCATAATGGGCATAAACAGTTTTCCTTTTTTGACATTTCTTATACTATTTTCATAATTTTAAGAACCGTATAGCGGGATGGTGCCTCTTCGACGTCATTTCACTGTACAGGCTTCAATGATGTATTTGAGTAGGTACCAACGCCTAAACTATTTCTGTGGCTTTCTTATTTCGATCTTATTCCAAGTTTGGCATTGACTAATCAGCTTATTTAATAAGTTCGAAAGACAAAGAAGCCTTTTTTATCCATATATACCTACTTATATAACTTGGCAAAAATGTATAAATTACTACATATGTTAGTAATTATAAATTAGGCGTGTTGATGTGTTATAAATTAACACAAGAGACACGTTAAGAAATATATTGGGCAGATTTTTTTATATCATAGATAGTATGCTTAGAGATGCAACATCGTTTATCAAAAACATCGATATCAGGACATCGATGTTTTCTAGAGTAAAATATTGATGTTAAAAACATCGGAGTTAATGAACGATACATCGATGTTGATGTTTTGCCACACAAATTACTTGTATTGAATATTTTGTTCGGGTAGTACTATGATCAAACATCGTTCATAAAACATCGCTCATGAAGAACGATGTATCGTCAATGTTTAGAGTTTCAACATCGATGTTAATATATCGATGTTAATGAACGATATATCGGTGTTTGAAAAAATCGATGTATCGTTTGCATTCCTAAGTATGCCAACGTATAGCAAACCTTATAAAAAGTTATAACCATGATAATGAAGATGTAACGACCCCGAATTAGAATTCGAATCCTCACAATCTGAGTCGAATAAGCCTATTTCTATATGAATAACTATGTCGAAAATTTGATTACTTTGTAAATATAAGTAAAAAATACTAACAGGATTTCCATGCCTATATTTGTATTTTTAGGTTTCTTATGTTGGCTTATGATTTAGTGAATCAATATTACCAATGCTTCTGTCTCAGTGAATATAAAAATGATGCAAACTATATTTTAAGATACTGTCTAATACACGTCATGTAGCTGTGATTTTTATTCCGCCAACTCAAGGTTTCTCAATTGCCAATGCATATATTAAGATTCAAATTGATCATCAGAGCGTATTCTCTAGAAGAGACGTATTTACGTAATAAGTTAGAATTTAAATTTTAAACGGTGAATCGTGGTGAATCGGAAAGTCCTAAGACGTTCAATGGTTCACATTGCTCACCTCGTAAGGGACCCAGTAAGATGACATTAAACCTCAACGCAAACGTAGTAGGCAGCGTTTATTAGTATAAAATATTTGCTCATTTTCTCACAAAAACTTTATATGAAACATATTTGGAAACTAAAATATTATTACTAATATATACTTAAAACAAAATAGTTTAAGATGCATTTCAATTGATGCTGGTGCTTTAGCATAGGATACAAAATTTCAATGCTACAAAAATATTCTAGAAAATTTCCAATATTTTTAAACTCGATTTATGCGTTACCAGCTTGCGAGAGTCAGATAAATTGTGACTGATTTTTGTTAAAGTATTTTCCCTGTGTTGGTTCCGGGCTCCTTTAAAGAATAGGCCAACTGCCGTTCTGCCAGGCAGGTCGTAAAAGGCGACCGATTGGCTATACTAGTCACTAACATCGTGGTTACTAGGTGGTAGAGTTCTGCATTGTGTCGCCCGGGTCTGGTATCACCGCCTTACCTATTCCTGCCGTAATAGCGTCAGTGCTTGTTACTGTCGTGTTCCAGTTTGGAGGGTAAGGTAGGCGGTAAACTTATGCATGTGGTTATCGCCACAAGATAGCAACGCACCATCAACACCTTTGGTGTCTATAAGTCGATGGTTGACTCTTTCCATCAGGAGACACATCTGCTTATTTGCTATCGTAAAGTAAGTAGATACCATGATACAATCGAAAACATTTTACCTGGATATAAAATATATTATGCCATAGAGTAAATTTGTCTGTGATTATGCTAAACCTAAATTCTTATATATAAAATTCTCGTGTCACAATGTTAGTTAACATACTTCTTCGAAACAGCTTGGCCGATTTTTATGAAATTTTATATGCATATTCAGTGGGTCTGAGAATCGGCTACTATCTACTTTTCATACTCTTAAGTGATAAAAGTTGTCCACTCTTAACATTTTTGTTTATTTTTTGGTCAATTTTTATTTGTGTTATTATAATTACTTTTTTATATTACTTTTTTATAATGTGGCAATATAAAAAAAAATACAATTAATATACCTAGGTGGTTATCAAAAATTGCTACGATGTCGATGGGGACGATAAGAGAATGATATTATTAAAACACAAAACGATTTCTAATTTTGTATCTGTCCATCTATTTTTGTTTGTTTATGGCTCATGCGCATCTTTAAAAGTAGGTACCTATTAAATGAATAGTTATGCGATATTCTTGAGAAGAATAAGACTTGACTTGGAAATAAATGCAGTAGGTACTTATTTCTTTTAGATTAGATGTCAGCATGAGCGTACCGAGTACACTGAAACCAAGAGGTCACCAATTCCGGGGACAGCTGCCCCCCCCCCGAATAGGTTTCCTCCCTACTATGTACCCAATAAAAATAGTCTCTGTCTCTTATGCTTGTGAAATTTAGCAAGAAGTTAGTTAAAAAACTTAGCGTCAAAAATAGGCTTCTTTTTTTCAAAAAACAACTTTTACGATAGGATAGGCAGAGGTACAACCAGTGCACCCACGATTAGCCGAAGATACCTTCTCTGCCCCATAATGTTATAGGTAGCAAGCCTTTCGACAACCGGACACTTATTTAATCTCAGGCAACGTTGTTTGTATCAGAAAACTAAAAAACGCATTTTGAAATTCTCGACCCGAGAATCGAACCCGGGGCCTCACGTGGTTAAAATCGACATCGAACCACTAGACCACAGAGGTGATTAGACGATCAATGTTTATCTAAAAAATTATACATACCTACTCGAAGGAAAGCTGCGCGAAAATATACTTAACAAAATTTTACAGTTTTCCAAAAACTGTAAAACGTTGCGGCGCATATTTTCCAAAAATTTTAATAATGGCGGCGTACAAATGTTTCGTGACACAGCTACCGTGTCAAACGCCATATAAGTTGATGACATGGTCACCGTGTCACCCGCCATTTTAAAAGGTGAACAAAAATTCCTGAACAAATGCAATTTGAGGGAGATACGTATTATCGATTTACAAATGGCACAACTCCCATGTCATTTGTAAGTCAATGTACGACATTTGTTAAAAACAATTATGACACGGCTGCCGTGTCATCCGCAACGAATCGGTTAACAGACATAGATAGGTAGGAATTTGTATTTAAGCAAATTATTCATTATTTGTGTTAAGTATATTAGTTGTTTATCATTTTACACAATAACGCGATTGTTATACAAATACATATTTAAATTTTGTGGGAAAATTAAATATTTAAGAAACCAATTGAACATTTGATAATACATTGATAATACTGATTAAAAATAAACAAATGTTATCAGTATACGTAAATACAATAACAGTAAATATATTCTACAAAACAATGACATGGTAATATGAACCACAGAGTATTAAGTATGGAACTACAAGTTATTAATTATGTAAATCAAGGTTACGTTCAATGACTGCCCGCGAAGTAATCGTATAATATTTTGGAATCTTACGCCACTACTACGCCGTCATCGGAACGATTGCCTCATACCTCCTACTTATTATTAGTTAGATACACAAAGTACAAACGATCAACGCCCTAGTAACCACGGAACTGCGCAACAAAACGAACGTATCATCAAAATGAAACGGACTTTCATTCTCTTTTTATTACAAATATTCGCCGTGAACAGTTACAAAATACTTGGCATATTCCCGTCATTGGACCGCAATAATTATCTCACATACAGAGGACTGTTTCGGGAATTGGGCAATAGAAACCACGATGTGACACTCATTAGCCACTTTCAATTGCCAGACGCGCCAGCTACATACCGGGATATATTACTGAGTGAAAATCAAGTGTACAAAGGTCTATCTTTTGAATCTGTGATTGTGAATGAAATATCGCGAGTGCCTTTCGAAACTTTAGTCACAACAAAAACCGGTAACGATGATTGTAAGACACTTGTAAATAATCACGAAGTGCTTCACATAATTAGAACTCGACCTAGATACGATGTTATTATTGTTGAATCGTATAACAGTGATTGCGCTCTCGCGTTAGCGGCAAATTTGAGTGCACCCTACATAGCATTTACCCCACAACCAATTCATCCTTGGCATTATAACAGACTAGGAATTAATTTCAACTCCGCATACGTCCCCCAGTCGTTACTTCCGTATGGAAAGCAACCGTGGTTCTTCGAACGAGTGAAAAGTTACTTTCTATATCATATTACAAATTGGGTATACTATATCGGTTCTCAAGTCACAGATCACGTGTACCTTTATAAATACTTGGGTGATAATTTGCCGGCATTGGAGAGCATTGCGTCGAATGTGAGTTTGGTATTTGTGAATACACATCAATCGGTGTTTGGAGGATTCGTCAGGCCAGATAATGTTATTGATGTAGGTGGAATACACGTTAAACCTCCAAAAGTAATACCCACGGTAAGTTTTTTTTTTAATAAATTAACTAAGTACCAAACAATAAGAGGATGTGGTGATATTAGTCGGTGCTAAAGAAAACTAAACAAGTAATAATGTAAATAAAATGGAAAATATCTATTTGCAAGAATATGGTGTTACAAGTTACAAAAAATTAATTAAAAGTTACCAACATATTCTACCATAACATGGTGTGCAAATATTTAAAAATTATCATTTTATATTCTATAAAATTTAAAATATTGAGTCAATTTTTTTTAGAATCGGAAAGCGGCCTCAAACTGAGAAGATCCGGCGGAGAAACTCAGTGGGCTTGTTTGTCTTGTATAAGATTCTTATTATAATATTTGTACTTAATGTCCCATGGCCCCAGAGTGGGGCAAAGGGCGTCCACGGTATTATAATATGAGTATTACATTCTACCAATTAATTACTGTATGTTTGATAAAACATGTGTACCTCACTTTTAGGATAAATAATTCAATAATAATATAATAGAAAAAAAACATATTTTTTGTCTATGTGAAACAGATTGTATTGTGAAAAGCTTTAAAACTACGCGGGTATACTCACACCATGACAAGCACAAATTTTCGGACGTAAAAAATATACATTTTAAAGCATTCAGGTAACTTAATACCTAGTTATATGTAAAAAAATACCCTGAATTTGTTTGTCTTTAGTTCTTGTACAACGTGAAATATATACATAATATCTTCACATTAAATTCTTGTAAGGTAGGCGGAGGAAACATAGTGTTACACACCACCACAACACACATCACAATTCAGGTATTTTCTTGTATTGATCGGTTCCTCTTTTTACGAATAAACTTTGCTTGACAAAACCGCTAAAACTTATATTGACCGGTACTTTTTAAACCGGTTTCAAGCTCTGGCTATGGATCCTGATTATGGGCAAAAAAACAGGCGATAGTCATTATCAGATCGATAAAATTTGGTGTTAGGATTCATTATATTATTGCCGACTTAAAAAACTGGGTGAAACAAGAAAATACGGAACGTTAATTATTGGTGTTCCGTTTACTCTGCTAACCTTAGGGTATAGGTATGTGGATTAAAAAAAAATATCTTTCTGATGATATTCTCATGAAAAACATTTGTTATAATGACAATAAAAAGTAGTTTAATATATATAGTTTTTTTAACTTATTTTTATCTAGCTATGACCAGGACTTCGCCTGAGTAGTAAAGTTTCTAAAATAAAAGTCCCGGGGTTTTACCCACATAATTCCCGTTCTCCTAGAATTTCCGGGATAAAACTATCCTATGTCTTTTCTCGAATCTCAAACTATCTTAGTAGCATCCAAATCGGTTCAGTGATTAAGGCGTGAAGAAGAGACAGAAGATAAGAGTTACTTTCGCAATTTATAATATTAGAATGGATTTAAATCGGTTTATATGAAATTAAAAAAAGCTTCATTACACGTAGGTACACCTATAAGAGTTAGGCAGAGTAAACGGAACACCAAATATTAATAAAGCGTAAAAGACAGACAGACATACTTTCACATTTACATAACATTAGTTTGGCTAATACCTTTTTCACTACACACATACTCTACATAGACAATAGCGAACTCGGTTGATTAATTATTGAGATAAGTACGAGTAGGTACAATATACTCGTCATATAGGTACACATAGTTTTTTTTTTAATGTCATAGTCAAACACGTCGTTTTAGTAAATTTACTAAAACGACGTGTACGTGACGTACCTAGCACGAGTAAATTTACTAAAACGACGTGTACTTAACGTACCTAGTACGAGTAAAATTACTAAAACGACGTATAGTTACGTGACGAGTATATTATATCTACTCGTAATTATCTAATAATCAATCATACGATTTCGCTATTGTCTATGTATATTATGCGTAGTGAAAAAAGTATTAACCATATTAATATTATAAACGTGAAAATATGTCTGTCCGTCCTTTACGCTGTCGCGGCCAATCCGCTGAAATATTGATGATATTTGACAGGCATTTAGATGAACACCCGGGGTCAAATAAGATTTTTTTCCTTAAAAAATCAACCACTAAGGGGCTGAACTGAATGAAATTTTGTATGAAAGATTCTACAAATAACATATTACTCGTGGGCAAATTTGCGCGATTCAGCTATATTTACCTAAATAATATGGCAAGTGATTCAATAATAAAAGCTATTAAAAATGTTTAGTTCAAAATTGTTACATCGCCGAGATGACTTTAAAAACAAGCAAACTGCGACTAAACTCTAAAATGAAAATTGAAGAAGTTTTGCCTTTATCGAGATTTCTTACCCCAAGAATCCCAACAAATTCAATAAAGACTTCAGTATCCCTCTGCCTGTCACAACAGTCAATTCAGTTGTTGTATAAATATAGGTATACATTTTTACCCTCGTTTCGTCTGGAACTTCTCATCTGGTCAAATTTTTCATACAAAGAATTTTTTTTATATTTATATATAGCACACCGTGATTTTTCGATAGGTACTTCCACAACAACAGATATTTTTCCGTGTTGAAAAATATCTTATGCGTTAAATCATGTCATATAGGGTGAAAGTACCTACCGGTTGTGTTTTTTTATATCATAAGATAGAAAACACAAAAGAGTCAAATATCGCCTATAGACACTAGAGATATTTAATGGTGCGTTGATATCTTGTGGCGAGGTGGCCTACATGCACAAGTTTACCGGCTACTTCACCCTCCAAACCGGAACACGACAGTGATAAGCACTGACGCTATTACGGCAAGAATAGATAAGGCGGTGGTACCAGACCTGGGCGAGACAATGCAGAACTCTACCATCTAGTAACCACGATGTTAGTGACTCGTATAGCCAATCGGTCGCCTTTTACGACATGCCTGGCAGAATGGCAGTTGGCCTGTACTTCAAAGGAGCCCGGGACCAACACGAAGAAAATTATATACCAAAATTCATTTAACTAGAATTTTTTCCGAAGATTGGGGTTTAATAGAGATGAAATTCCGTGGTTTACATTGCTTTATACTGATAATGCACAAATTAACAAATGATGTAGCTAGACTCATGCAATATTAAAATCCTTTTAATATGCCGTGTTCCATAAAGTTTGAATCATAGAAAAGCAAGAGATAGTTTGGGCTAAATATCTAATTATTCAAGAAATAAATACTTGTTAAAAATGTGTTTATTTAGGTTATAAAATTTCGGTTACATCTCGTCCGGGTATTGGCTATAATACCTACATCAGAGGGTATTCTGTATCAGGCAGTACCTATTACTGTCTTCTAAATATTACCGCAATAGCGTTATCCTGTCAATTTTGGGTTTGAAAAGTAAGGTATCCAGTATATGACTTTACTAAGATTTTACAG
Source organism: Apodemia mormo (assembly GCA_036924255.1). Classification (NCBI taxonomy): domain Eukaryota; kingdom Metazoa; phylum Arthropoda; class Insecta; order Lepidoptera; family Riodinidae; genus Apodemia; species Apodemia mormo. The sequence continues at coordinate 16,803,805 of JAUPFN010000016.1, read as the reverse complement.
GAGACGGGTGTTAGTAGCCCAAACTCAAATTTAAACTCTGCTCGCTCCAAAAACAATGTACAGACACGTATACACAGTAACTCTTAGGGTCGTTACTGTGACAGTAACGACCTGTACAGTTATTGTTTGTAAATTAGTCTTTTAGATTAGCTTTATTAACTATCAATCAAGGATTTAAAACGATATCAGATAACAGAACTTATTTAACGATACTAACGGCAGGTTTCTGAAACGCAAATTAATTTTAACAAACAATCTATGTTTAATAGATCATTTGCCTGTATAAAATATTTTAAACACAGATTAATTGCTTGTTAAAATTAATTTGCGTTTTGGAAACCAGTCGTTACTCTTACTTGTATCGCTACTCAAATAAAAAAACGAAATTGTTAACGATAAATAACGTTATAATATCGATATGTATGCGCGTTTCATACTGTTTTGTGATTGGTTCGTCGCGTTTGATGCTGTTTCGTGATTGGTTCGTCGCGTTTGATGCTGTATCGTGATTGGTTCGCTGCTAGCCTAACTAGCGCTAGAAGACAATATCATAATACATTATACCATAACGTTAATTTGTAGTGTATAATAGAACGCAATGAAAACGTTATTAAACAGTAACAAATTGCTTGAAAATAACGTTAGGCCATGTCGCGGGCAATAACGTTATAACGTAATACCGATATTTAAATCCTTACTTCAATCAGGGGGCGATCTATTTATATGCTATCCTATGATGTAAACTAAACCATTTACATATTCTACACATAAATTAGCGTTCATTTTACGATGATGAATTTTAATTACTAAACTTATGTATTTTCTTAATAGCTTTTGCCCGCCGAATTGCTATTTTGCTGCGTTAAAACTATGTTTCTGCTAGATGGAACATATTATTTCTCCTTTTCTGTACCTATATCTGGTAATGCGTATGCAAAATTTTATGATAAGCAGCTTAGTTAGTTAAGTCGTTAAACCATAACAAATAAATGAAACCCACTTTTGCATTTATAATATCGCATTACGTTTAAAATGAGCTCAAGTTTGTAATCTTAATCAAACTGATTTATTTACCTAATAAATCTACTTACCATCTCTAAATCTATTTAAATTTATTTTCTCGTTAAGACCGGCTTGCGATGTTAAAATTATTTTTAAATAAATGTAATTATAAGAAAAATCATTTAAAAGTGTTAAAATAGTTTAACAGTGCAAGTTGGCCGAAGTCTACTTGTGTTTTTGCATTCATTTAAGTTGTAGTCTCACATTTAAAATATTTTTTCCAGGAAATCGAAAGATTTATCAACGAGGCGGAACATGGCGTTATTTACGTCAACTTAGGTTCCACTGTAAAGGACTCCACTCTTCCAACAGATAAATTAAGTGAACTGATATCAACGTTCAGAAAATTGCCACATAGAATTCTTTGGAAATGGGACGGCGGCAATATAGAGAACCTGCCAAGAAATGTTATGACTATGAGGTGGTTTCCGCAGTTTGACGTTTTAAGTAAGTGTTTTTATTGGTTTAGTACATTTTGGGGTCACCTATGAAGATTAGCCACCTATCGTGGGACTTAATACCGTTGGACTGAATACACTAGTTTCAACTTTGCTGTAAAAATGTGTGGGAAAGTGTATATAAAGATAATTTTATATTTTATAAAGGCTTTAGTCATACATACATCAACGTGGTCAATATGAACCCAGTTTATATACGAAACAGGTAAACTTTTATTGCTTTCTCCACAGTTACAACTTTCTTTATACAGACACATCAATTTCGTAAAATCATATCCATGTACCAGACCGAGGCTAGCACCCTCAGACTGTACCCGAACAATTTGGTCATCGACCATCAGTCTTGATCTCCTCCGTTATATTTTATATCCATCCTTCTTCGTATTTTGTAAGTTTTATTGATTTTATAATATAAACACTTGTACTGTTTCACAAATGTAGTTTAAATTTTATTTACTACACAATCACTTTTATACAGCCAACCGGTTTCGCCTATTAAAGCATCATCAGGGCTTTCGCATTAACTTTTTACATTGTACTATTTTTAAACTTAAATATTTTACATACACAAAGACTTTAATACAACTAAAATGCGAATACATATTACCCTGATGATTATGATGCTAATAGGCGATACCGGTTAGCTGTAAATTTAAAAGTGATTGTGTAATAAATAAAATTTATATAATATTTCTGAAACAGTACAAGTGTTTATATTATAAAATCAATATGATGCAGTTTCACCAAGTGCCGACGATGGAAAGTATAAATTATATGTAAGTTTTATATAAATCGACGTCGGCCTTTTATCAAGTGATAAAATTCGGCAATGTTCTGCATAGTTGGGTGCCACTGCGTCGTGTTTCAATAATATTTTTTTTTTTAATTTTTTCAATTTTTATTTCAATAAGATTTTGAGTTTCGATTTGGAAGGTAAGGCAACTAGATGTCAAGACTTCGTTTGTTTTTAACAAGCACTTTGCATGTGACATTATAGATATTCTACGATACTTACAGCAACACAGCATTATCCTATATGCTATCTATAGCATTGAATTAAAAGGGGAGGATACTTTACCTAGTCACAGCACCCGGTCTTACAAAACTAGGTCCGCAGACACAGTAACAATCAATCACGTACGGGATATCATATCATACGCTTATACTTTCCGACTGTTTTTACCATGAAACATGCATCAATATGCCTTCTTGTGTATTCAACTAGTGTTATAATCACTTAAGGAAAGAAATAAGACGCACAGGATTAATTTTCATTCGTAAGTACGGCTAAAAATTTGAAAATAAGATCAAACTATTGTTTTTTTCGCCATGTTTGTGAGAGTGAGGTGGTACTTACAATACAAAAATAAGTCAGAAAAACGTAGTCCGCTACGTTCGTCACATCACTTTGCACTCGGCAGACCTAGCCTATGTTTAGCGATTGCGATGTTAGAGTGTAACGTATCTTCATTTTATTAAAATCAATGATCTATTGGTCAAACTATTGGCAATTGGTCAAACTATTGTGAGTATCAGCTGATAAGAGTTCTGCAATACCTATCTCGCTCATGTGTGGTATCACTATCGACGTTACTTTTTCCTGCCGCAATAGCGTCTATTTATGTCGCTGTCACTTTCTGTCTTGGAGAATAAAGAAGCCTGTAAAGTTATGCATGTGACACTACATTCGCTGCATGAATAGCAACGCATTATTAAAATTTTTAGTTTCCATAGCATATAGTTATCCCTTTCATTAAAAGAACTATTTAGTATTGTGATGTTTTAAAGAATTTTGTAATTATTTTTAATGTGATATACCTACTGAAATTAACCAATAATTTATTTGGTTCCTTGGATATTATTGTGCTGGAAACACTACATTTTACATGCGATTGGTTGAAATCGACCTATCGCATGCTTTCAAAATCCACGAATCGGAGCATTTGTTGTTTGGCGCGATTTTTTAGTAATGAGGGCTCTGTTGGTCTTAAATCGACCATTCTAGTTTTGAGCCGTACTATTGTGAAGACGTGCAATAGTAACCAGTGTGAGTAATATATTAATTAGAAAATTAAACGCCACTATGGTCCCGCCCGGTGTCGGTATTGGTAGCATGAGGTCCCAAGTTCTATTTCCGGGGCGGGCAATTAAAAATAATGTATTTTTCAGTTTTTTGATAAAAACAACGTTACCCAAAACTGGATTAGTGCCCGGTTGGCGATAGATTTACCACCTATCACATTTTAGGACTAAGTATTTTCGGCTAATCGTGGGTGCACTGGTTGTATATCTGCATGTCTCTTCGGGGATACGCGTGTGAATATATTTTTTAATATTGATAAAATCTAACGTAAAATAAGTGTTCTTAATTCCGAAGTGTTATTACTGTACAGTATTATTATTAAGTATAATACCAAATGGTATATAAAATATTTTCTAGATAGCAAATTTTTAAAGTAAGTAGTAGCGTTCTTTGCAGATTTGAACGTACAAGCCATCCTCCTCCTTTACTTCGTAGTTGAATACGAGTGTAAGCATTGATTTGTCTGGGGCTTAATGTAAAAATGAACAAATATTAACCATAAACTTCTCATATTTTCCAGAACATGACAACGTGAAGGCGTTTATCTCGCATGCGGGTATTCTGAGTACCATTGAAGCGGTAGACGCAGGTGTACCCGTCATTGCAATCCCATTGTTCGGAGACCAATACGGAAACGCTGCAAGTCTTGTTGACAGCGGATTTGCTACAGTGGTTCCTTATGAGAACTTTAAAAAGGAATTTCTTTTAGATGCGATAAATGAAGTCTTAGATCCAGTGTAAGTAAAATATTCACCGTTTGTTTCTTTGTATATATGTTTTAAGTACATTATAGAACTGAGTCGTCTTTGTGGTCTTGTGGTCCTGTATCCGTCTTGACTACATGAGATCCCGAGTTCGATTCCCGGGTCGGGAAAATTAAAAAATGTATTTTTTCAGTTTTCTCAAAAAAACAGCATTGTTCGGGATTGGATAAATGTTAAGTTAGCCACCTATCACATTGTGGGACAAAGCTTCTTCGGCTAAATGTGGGTGCACTTCTACCTCTGTCTACCTCTTCGGGGATACGGGCGTGAATATACTTTTTTTGATAGAACTGATTGATAAGAAAAACTTTTTATTATTATAATGGCAAAAGATAATATATGCTTGATACTTTTTTAAAGCCCTAATGGCTGAATGATTTTCCACAAAATTTGTGGTACCTAGTGTGGTATTTCCAGAGCCCGAAACGTAACACAAAGCTATGGTTAATATTTTTTCTAACCAAAACAGTTGTGTTTTGATAAAATTGGTATCCACATGATGAAAGTTAATAACTGCTATTCACTGACATTTCATCACAAACTGTAACTAGTGTAGGTAATTACCAAAGTTACACCAGTGTCTAAAACTTATGTTAAACTCATCTCTTAAAAACCACGTTCTCTCAAAAATGTTTCTTAGAAAAACCCCACCATCACTCACTACCATCGGGGCTACTAGGTGGTAGAGTTCTGCGTTGTCTCGCCCGGGTCTGTTACCACCGCCTTGCCTGTTCCTGCTGCAATAGCGTCAGCGCTTGTCTCTGTCGTATTCCGGTTTGGAGGGTAAGGTAGCCGGTAAACTTATGCATGTGGCATTAAAACTCGCCACAAGATAGCAACGCACCATTTACACCTTTGGTGTCTGTAGGCGATGGTTGACTCTTTCCGTCAGGAGACCCATCTGCTTGTTTGCTATCTTATGCTTAAAAAAAACCGCATGAATTAGACTGTTTTCTTTTTATTGTTAGCACATAAAATATACAATGTACAAAACTGGTTTTTGATGTAGATACATTGAACATCAAAAACCAGTTTTGGATAATTAAGTCCCCAAATAATGTACCTACATGGAATCTTCAACAATGTAGACTATTATATATCTAGACATTTATTGGATCGTGTTGGGCCCGAGCTCCTTTGAATAATAGGCCAACTGGCGTTCTGCCTGACAAATTATAAAAGGCGACTGATTGGCTATTCGAGTCACTACCATCGTGCCTACTAGGTGATAGAGTACTGCATCGTCTCGCCCGGATCTGATTCAACAACAGCCTTAACTATTCCTGCCGCAATAGCGTCACTGTCGAGTTCCGGTTTGGAGGGTAAGGTAGCCAGTAAACGTATGCATACGGCATTAGACCCCACCAAAATAGCAACGCATCATTAACATCTTTGTTGTCTATACGCGATGTTTGACTCCTTCCATCAGGAGACCCATTTGCTTTTTGTATAGAAGAGGAGGCAAACGGACAGGACGCTCACCTGATGGTAAGTGATTACCGTCGCCCATAAACAACTACACTAACAGGGGTCCTGCAGTTGCATTGCCAGAATTTTAAGAATGAGTAGGCTCTTTTCTTGAAGCTCCCTAAGTCGTATCTGTTCGGAAAAAATTATGCCGCTAGCTCGTTCCACATAGGGGTAGAGCGGGGCAAAAAGTGCTTCCAGAATCGCACGGTTGTGGACTTCCAGACATCGAGATGCTTTTTGCTATCTTATGATATAAAAAAATATCGCACACTATAATGCGATAAATGTACCCTCGCAACCTCGGTACCCTCGTTTGTATATCACGTACTATTAAATTGTTGTTTATCTTTAAGTTGATTCTAATGTAATATTTTTGAGAAATTCTTAAACAGCAATTTCACTCATTGATTAATCGGTTAAGCAAGTAAGATCTTAACATTTAAAAATTATTATATACACTAGTTAGTTGGTTAAACTCAGAATTTATTTTTCCCTGCGTAGCTTGGGTGTCAACTTCTTTGTTTTTTATTGGATACATTCAAATCCATAGCATTCTTTGTCTTTCCCGCATTGACGAGCTTGTATCGACCTTTAATTAACAGGTTTATTTGACAAAAATGGTAAAATACCGGTTTTTGTATCTAACTGGGTAAATGCCGGTAAATGATAAAATACTGAAATGTACAATACGGTCGTGCTTAAACGATCGTGGTAATTAGCCGTAAGTAACGTGAACGCGCTTTACGGTTTTTAACTGATAGCAATACAGTGCCGCTAGTTTTGCTCTACTTACGATTTTTGAGATGTTTATCATAAAAATAAAACTATTTCAAACTAGCTTAACCGGCCTTAGATTTAAAATTTGTTTTTGTTTGAAAGAAACTGCTATTATACTAGCCTACTAAAGCCACCTACTTGTTTGCTGTCTTATGATATAAGAAAACCTTACCGTTTACCATTAGGTCTTAACTACATATCAGGATAACCTTTAAGTGTTTTTCCATTAGCTCTCACGTGTCAGGAGAACCTTGAGGTCTTCAGCAAATTTTCATTTTCATAAAAATAGACATCGATTTTTATTTCATAAATTCCGACGTTACTTTCTAGAAATCCCCGTGTTAGTTCCGGGGTCCTTTGAAGAATAGACCAACTGCCGTTCTGCCGTACAGGTCGTAAAAGGCGACCGATTGGCTATGCGTGTCACTACCATCGTGACTACTAGGTGGTAGAGTTCTGCATTGTCTCGCTCGGGTCTGATACCACCGCCTTACCTATTCCTGCCGTAATAGCGTCATTGTCACTGTCGTATTCCAGTTTGGGGGGTAAGGTAGCCGGTAAACTAATGCATGCGGCATTAGACCTCGCCACAAGATAGCAACGCACCATTAACATCTTTGGTGTCTATAGGCGATGGTTGACTCTTTTTATCCGGAGACCCATCTGCATATTTACTATCTTATGATATAAAAAAACCATAAATCGTTTGCCATCTAATTGTTTTATGATACAAAAAATCTAAAAATTATCGCCCAAAAATACTCTTCACATCGAATTTTAAAAGTGAGAGTATCATTTATGTTATTATTTGCTTAACTAAGTGAGCTAAAAGTATTACGTTAACCTTAAGTAGCCAGTAACGTGCGAAGATATGAGAAAGCACTTGCGTAACCACGTAGAAAGCTTGACGTAACACTCGTGACGAACACTTTACTTAATCCATACGTTTCAGCATATAGATGAAATATGGACTTAAGGATTTTTATTCACAAAAAATAAGCTATAAAGATTAAATACTGAAACCCGCAAAAAGACATGTCTCTACAAATGTAAGGTTGTAGTAATTCTAATATTAAGTCCATATAACCACATAGCTCTAATATTTCGAATTTTCATGACGTGGTATGGGAAGTGTTCTTACAAACTGGTTTTATCAGATAAATCAATTTTTCGGATTAGTTCATATATATAACATGTTGGGATATTTTTAATAACTGTGTGTAAATGCGTATGATTTATTATGTAATTATATTAACTAATATTTTAATAATAACAGAGGTTTAAATTTTTACGGTAAAGCCGTTAAAATTTAAACTAAACCGCGCCAATTATCACTGTTGGTAGCGTGATTAGAATCCCACCATAACCTAACGGTTGGCGGGGATAAGACATTCATTTTTACCATTCTTCATGTGGCAGTCCACAAGAACGGTTCTATATTTGATACTTGTCGAATAAGTAAATCGTTATGTTGAATGTAATGTAATGCAATGGATAAGAATATTTGATTATGTTGAAACTATCGAAAACTACTTAAATAAGAATTAAGAATAATTGCATGTAAATGGAGGATAATAAATGATGTAATCAACACTAATGTATTTTCCTGGACTGACTGTTTATAAACATAATATTAAAACTTCATCATTCTGGAAATGAAATTCATTAAATTAAGTCAACGTTATACAGATAACCAATACTTACACTACAGCGATGCTATAGTAAAAGCTTAATATATCAAGAGATTTATAATTAACTGGTTCTAGCAAATACGGAATTATGACAAGAAGATAATTAGGATCATAATTATATGCATGTACATCAATGCTTCTTAGATTTAGGTATTTGAGCTCTACGCAAATTTGTAAGGGAAGTCTTCTTTGACTCTAACTCGACTTTGAGCTAAATTTACTTCCGGCTAAAAAACTTTTTCTTACCAGTCACGTACGATGTTATAATGCTCAACTGTTGTAATATCACTGTTCGATCGACGAATTGCCTATTGTAATAAACCCTCAAACTTAGCTGTCAATTTTTCATTTAATTATAAATTCAAATTTGTTAATTTTGAGTATAAAAATTTCGACCTATGATGCATATACATAGATAGCTTACTGTACGCATCACTGGTCTAAAGTTTTATTATCTCCTAAAATATGTTAATAACAATTTACTGTTAATTCTATGTATACGTAGGATCTTGATGAGTTTTAGGTCTTAACTAGATTAATTGTTGATGTAAAGTAACAATCATTCTGGCTCTTTCAATTCTTTCATACAAACGTACTAAACGTACCTACTTCTAGTTTATTAATAAGATCATTTATTATTAAAATATAAGAATGTTTCTTTACTAATGGACGTTACTGAATTGCAAAGGTCAAAACTAAGATTTAAGGATAATCAAGAATTTGATTAAGACAGAAAATGCCAATAATCCCATGTGTGTTTTTCTATATCTGTTTACAATAATTATTTATACTTTTGATTTGCAGATGGCAAAAACGCGCTAAACAAGTTTCACGAATATGGCACGATCGTCCAATGTCACCAATGGAGACCGCCATCTACTGGACGGAATACGTAGCACGATACGGGGGTGCTCCAAACTTAGGTACAACGTCTGTGAAACTGCCGTGGTACCAACAACTACAACTAGATGTGTTGACGTTCTCCGGTTTAGTAATCTTGATACTAGTGTACGCCCTTCTCAAAATCTTAAAAACTTGCTGTTGTTTCTGTTGCCATGATGATGAAGTAACGACGGAAAATATAGATACTGAAGAGAGAAAAAGAAAAAGGGTAAAGTTTGAGTGATAAAAATAAGCAGAATGTGCAGAAACAGAAATAAAAATATTTTGCTTTAAAGGGAAAGTTAGAGTTGCCAATAGAAGAGAACAAAGAAGCAGATACATCATACGTGGTCGTTAAACATTAATAATAGATTTATATGAGGAAACGATGAATCCAGAGAAATATAATCATTACGTAATGAGTGTTTATATAAATAAGCTTACAAATATTTTTTGTATATTGAGTGATTAGATGATTATTTTATATTTAAAATATTAGAATAAGAGTGACAAGCATTTTTGTATAATATTTTTATAATACTTTGGCGATTTTTTGTACTTAAAATTTATAAATTGCTTTAAAAAACAGTCTATTTCCTAATGCTTGTAGCTGGAGCTATCATGGTACGTGACGCACAACTACGCAAACAGAACTAAATATTATGTAGGAAAATAGATAAGTATATGAATCGATTGTATGAGAATACTGTGGAGCAATATATATTTATTTCTTTCTTATTATAGTATTTTATTTAAAACTCCTAATATTGTTTCAATTACGCAATGTAACAATAGAAAGCAACATTTGTACCGAACATTTCTTTGTAGGAAGCAAATTATAGCAGTATAAGTTTATCCCATTTTCTTTTTTAGGTGCCTACTTTATTTATTTTTTACTTACCTAAACCCTTATCATTATCATTATTATATCATAAAACTAAGTTGATAAAATGTGCGTGCCGATAAAACTTAAATAGGAGTCCCGGCACGATAAAGGGACTTATGTAGTGTGATAGCCCTTTATCCCCCCCGCGAACAAGAAAGTTCCCGTTTTTACCTAAAGGATGTGTTTTTAAAGATATAAGGGCTTTTCCAACCCTTCAACTTGGAAATTAAATGTAGTGGCGCCATCTGTTGTCGAGTATTTGAACAACGATAATATTTGGGTTTCATTTCGAAAGGTGCTGCGAGCGCAATTGCAGCATGTGTAGTAATGGCGCGAAATTTAAAATTCCAATTCAATAAAGTCTTAAATTATATTTGTTATATTTCAACTACCATGTAATCTCATACCAACTCCCGAGCGAAGCCGGGTATCATAGCTAGTATATAATAAAACTAAGTTGATAAAATATTCGTGCCGATAAAACTTAAAAAGGAGTCCCGGCACTTAATACACATACACACACACACATAATGGGACTTATATAGTGTGATAGCCCTTTAATCACTCCTCGAACGAGAAAGTTCCCGTTTTAACCTATAAGGAGGTGTTTTTAAAGATATGAGGGCTTATCCAACCCTACAACTTGAAAATTAAGTGTAGTGGCGCCATCCTTTGTCGAGTATTTGAACTTCATTCAGAACAACGACTATTTAGGTTGCATTTCGAAGGGCGCTGCGAGCAATTGCATCATATGTAGTAATGGCGCGAAATTTGAAATTTCAATTTCAATTAAGTCTTAAATTACATTTGTTATATTTCAACTACCACGTAATCTCATATCAACTCTGTTTCTGTATCATAGCTAGTATGGTATAAATATCAAGAATAGACCGTATAGCTCTATATTAATTTTTTGATTATAGGTGTACTTACTTAAAGTGTATATTGTGTAGGAAGGAAGGGTGCATGCAGGAACATGCATAACGTTATATTGTTTTCCTTTTTATTTATTCAAAATTTATAGGTAACAGTGTAGATCTTTATGAAATTGTTAAAAATATGCTGTTTGGAAATTAAAAGCCGATAGTTGTGATTTGTGACGTAACTACGATAAATTCTTAATAAGTATAGTATTTAGGTAGTAGATAATTAATATACAATACAGGTAATAAAGGAGCAAGAGTAATAGCTCTTGCTCGTAATGAACTAAATTACAGGAGTAATTTTCTTTATAGATATATTCAGTATGACGTACTAATTTTATATGCACAAAATACACACAAATTCGGAAGCGGAAAATGCCGCCATTTTGCAAAAAACCTTTTCGAGTTATTATATCTCCTTAACCATGCACTTGAAGCCAAAAATGATAACGACTTTTATTATAGATAATTAAATTTAATAAATCTTTTAATTCGTTAAATCTTTGGGTATATAAACCTTTGAAATAGGACAAGAGAAGCGGACTCCTCTATGGCCAGTATTACTCTGTCTATTGTAAGTCGTAAACGTTAAGTGATATAAAAAAAATACGAAACAAAAAATATATGAAATTTAACTATCTACCGTAAAGATCCTTACCAATTTTAGCGTCAAATACTCTGTTACGAACATATAAGCCGAAACGGTTTTTTCCCAAAATGGCGGCGCTTCCGCCCAACAAAGTAAGTAAAAATACTTACAAATTTCGAAATTTATAAGTATTTTGTGCATTTATATACAGAACGTAGTATTAAACCTATCTATAAAAATAACTCCTGCAATTTGGTGTAAGAAAAATTCCTGTACTGTCTGTACTAATAGGGAATGTACATGGTAGTAACGTCACCCTAAATGGAAATTATATCAAATAATGAAAGAGGTATTCTGTTATTTTCTATTATATAAGGTAAATGAAAGGTACAAAGAAAGACAATTAATAGTTTATTAAGAGGTATTTAATCAAAATCAGTGCACAGAACAATGAATTTTATTATTATTTATAAAAACCTAGTTTAAATACATATCCATATCCTATTATATACATATCCTATATTTATTTATAGTATTAATTGTTTGAATTATTTATACTGAGGTTCTTAAAATGTTTATATGACTCTTGTAGAATATTCTTAATAATAGGTTAGTTATGATAAATTAGTATCTAGTGTTAAGTTTTATTAATAGCTCATAATTAATTTATTATGCACTACCCAAGTTTTTTCTCTCAGCATTACGGAAGGCAAACTGTGAGAAAATGCTTAATAGCATTAAGTTACGCCTTTGTACCATTATGTGCAATAAAGTATTTAAATAAATAAAAATAAATAAATAAGTTTTGAGCCTCAAACTGTGTTAAAAGGAAATAAATTAGTTTTATCACAATATGTAAAAAATATTGAAAAGCTACAAAAAAAGACTGTGGACTTACATTAAATACCGTTATTTAATGTAAGTCCACATCATTCGTCAAACTTCGGTAACATTTAGACCCTATAGAACATGTTTAAACCGAGCTAATTTCGTAATAAATGCATACGGTAGATCCCTTGCTATATCATTATTATTAAAGATTTAGCTAAACAATTCGTAGGATACTGGAGGTCTCATGCCATAAATTATACAACTTGAAAACATTATAATTTATAAAAACTTTAAAAACAACAAAGAAAAACTTCGACACGCAAGGATTGAACCTGCGACCGTCTCCCTAAAGCCGGGACGCTCTACCACTGAGCTAGTGTCGACAGGTTCGATGTGGCGAAATTCTTCTTTGCTATATGATCAATTACGTCACAACTACAACAATTTACAACTGAAATCCAGGATGTATATACCTCCTTCACCAACTTAGGGAGTTGATCCAGTTTCGATGCCATCTCATCTACTTTTTTAATAACATCATGTAAGTGGATGGTGAAGGGGATGAAGATCGGCAACTGGGACATTTTCATGTCACTCATCTGTCAGGTCCTAGTTTTCTATAGCCCGATTTCGAAATGGCTGAGCACGAAAAACAAGAACTTTTTTACACGAGCTATATACGGTTCCGTCTGAAAATTTCTCGTTACAAGTCGCACTGTAACTTAATCAATCGGCAGACTGTGCTTGTGGAAAGGCTGAGGAGTACAGAGACCATGTTTTGTGGGACTGCAAGCTGTACGCAGTTGAGAGGGCGTGAATGCTTGAGGATATTATTAGGCGCGAAGAGGGACCAATTTATTTCCAAGATCTTGTGTCCTTGGAGGTGAACTTTGCAAGGTTGCGAGAGTTTTCTAAGTCGTGGTATCGCAAAAGAGCGGAGTGGGACTAACGGCTGATGCGAATCTGTTATTGTATTGTCAGCTGCAGAACGGGGAGAGTGACTCTAGGGACATGTAGGAAGAACTTGTAGGGTGCTAAGAGATCGTGCACGAGAGCGAGAACGCTGAAACGTTCCCCGTGCATCTCCCACGATTCGGCTACGACATAGTAGTATAAAAATGTTTATAAGTCTTGAACTTTGTTTAACAAAAAAATAGTGTAACTTATGCGAATACCCGTTTGTGACTAAATATTATGTAACTTATTTTTTTCCTTTCAATGCAACTATCCATTATTAGGTACTTAGATCTAGTTTTCAGGCCTTTATAGGAAAAATATAGAATTTAGATTGACTATTTGTGTCGCTATAATGCTTTGCTTATAACACAATACATGAAGTGCCGCTCACGCGTTGCCTATCCCGTAAATACCCATCTTTCGCCACCAGGGAAGCAGCCTACGCACATGTCCCGCTTGATTAATGTGTAATCAAACGAGATCCAGACAGAAGCTGCTCCACTGAATGCAAAAGATGGGCAAATAAGCCTGTCTATGACCATATAATGTTGTTTTATTTGAATCTATGGTAGATTTCTATTTCACTAAACTAAATCTAGTAATATAATCATAATATCACTAAACTTGAACAGTTTTATAATTTTTCCTAGTAATGAATCGCTTTCTTATAACTATGTTACGGTATATAATTATATCCCTAGGGACATAACTATATTACGGCTTTATCTATCTTACTGCGACATAGATATCCAGAATAGTCGCGAATTTCTGCCACGGCATACGCTACGATCGCATTGCTACACCCGCAACATGTAATTCGCACATAGCGAATAGAATCCACTATTTATTATGTTAATTAGTTTTTTTATTTCTTGTACTAACAAATTTCTTTGGTATTAGTAGGGAAAGTAAATATTTAATATTATAATAAATTATTATACAAACGAATAAAAACAATAAAGCTACGTCTAAAAACATATACTGGTAGAACGGTACATCAGCAGCAGGTGATCGAAACTGGAAGTTTCTATGGCGGGCCACATATTCTGTCCAGAATACAGCCGTGTCTAATGCAGAAAGTGGGCGGTCGCGCCATACCTTAGAGTTATACTTAACGCGTTCTCTAAACCTGTAAATTAACATGCCGTTATTAGTAGACAAATTTTTAAATTTATTTAAATCCGGGCATCTTTTGAAAATGAAACCATTATTCTTACCAGAGAAATAACAAGCTTTTAAAATATACCCTCATCTATTTTAACTTAATGTAGAAGAGAATCCAAGATCTATTAGACATGCCAGTAAATTGCTAATTCCAAAATGTAATATTAGACTGCTTCAGAAATTTTTTTATTTTATGGCCATTAAAATGCAGCTTCAAGAAATTTTACATTTTTTAAAATTTACATTTTCAAATATGCCATGCTATACCAAATAATGTTAAGGATCTACCAATTAAGAAATTTAAGAAAGAAATAATGACATGGTTGTTAGACAAGTGTTTCTACGACGTGAACGAGCTTTTCCGTAACAAAATGTGACATGAACACATTTTTAGCTTAAATCAGTACTAGTAGTAATAAATTCTCATTCATGAAAAATAATATTCTTGAATTAATAAGTATTATGCTTATGCTTTGAGTATTTTTGGTTTAATACTCAAAGATTATATGAGTAATTGAAAGGAGTACCTAATGATAAAATTACAATGAAGTTAAATATGGTTATTTTTATTCGATATGAATGTATTCAATAATTATATTTTATATATTTGGAAATGTAAAATTTAAAAATGTAAAATTTCTTGAAGCTGCTTTTTATTGCCTATTGTTAAATAGTATTTTATAAAGACTTGCATGTTTTGTTAATATTGTTTTAATAAAAGTACACATTAAATAACAAAGAAACGAAAATTTGCATGCCAATTAATGGTGAAGTAGGAAGGAATGTAATTTTTTAGCTAATTAAGATCTTTTGTAACCCCTATTTCATACAAATAAAGAATTATTATTATTATTATTAAAGCTAAAAATGACACTATTCAACACATGTTGCTCGTTTTTGGTCCTACCATCCTACTTTATCCAGTTGCAAGTGTTAATGCTTTTAACGGTAGCTTTCAATATCAATTTCACTTTGGTTTTTTTTATTAAATAAATAAAAACTAAATATTATTTAAATATTTAAAAGTATCATTGTAATGTTTACTACTTTGTTTAAGAAGCATAGGAGAGCAAATCAGAACAAAGATATAACCATATCATAAACTCTTAACACCAGTCTTGTAATAGCAAAAATACTTATTGTGCATTATTATTGGTACAGAAGAGATGTCGTTCCACATTCATAAGTCATTTGGTTATTTTACACCTCAAGTTGGATCACCATGGTGACATTTGACAAGCAGTCGCATTGTTCCAGCAGGAATAAAAATTACGGCGACACCAACCTGCATAAACGATGTAGAATTTAAGTTTCTATATTATTTCTGTTTATTGTAGATTGTTCCGTTATAAAAATTACTAAATGTAAACCACAGTGGGAAAATCAAATAAATCAAGCTAACTATAAACTTGCTCAGGGCAAAAGGCGATGTGGTGATAATCCTTTTCCGAGTTGATATATGTGCTATGCCCATAAGACAAATACGAGATAGACAGAGTTCAGCCCGCTTAGAATAAACAGTGTGTGAGATGTCGCGCGCGATAAAAGATAGGTTTGACCAATACGAAAAACAACGAAGAAACGTTTGAGGCGTTAAACGACGCTATGGTTGTGATGAGATAGGGCGCAATATGCCATTCCCATACTGGATATTGTTTCTCCTATCCTCACACATATTCTCAACCAGTCTATCGCAGTGAGAGTGTTTCCTAAAATCTGGAAAGATGCTAAAATTATTCCTTTACCTAAAAAGATGACTCCTACTGCTCTTTCGGACTATCGTCCTATTTCAATTTTTCTTTCCCGTCCAAAGTGCTAGAACGCTCAGTCAAACAACAGCTCTCCTACTTCTTAAGTGCTAACAAGATTTTAAATGATTTACGATCTGGTTTCCGTGCCAGCCATAGCGCCACATCTTCCTTAATGTAGGCGATTTCGCGGGTGTGAGTTAGATCCAGATTACGATATAAAAATTACTTCAGAATAATTATTATTTAAAAATTTAAAAAAATATATTATCACGCCGCGCTGGTTTGCTTGCACAGAGTGGGCCAAACTATAATAGATGTTTATCACAATTCACAAATTTTCGGTAGGCAAAATGTGTAGTGATCTCCAATGCTACGTTCTACAAACATTAGAACATACAAAATATCAATTGTTTGTTGCGATAAATGAGCCCGATAAGTTTACGTGTCAACCAAAATACGGAAATGTTAACTCACCATCATCAGAGTTCTATCGATATTTTGATTAACGAGGATAAAGTACCGTGTTTTTTCGAGCCTCCGTGGAAGAAAATTCACCTGACATTCAGCTGTCGGGCAGCTCGATAACGTCAACCAATTAATGGATTAACATTTTACAACTATCGTGAATACTAAATGGTATAGTTCGGTAGCCTCTCGCCAGGGTTTGGTAACAAACCACGTTGACAACTCACTCTTAACATATTTGATATCTTCAGCGATTGTCTCTTTCCATCAGGAGATTTACCTACTACCTACCTAAAAAACGTGCCAATTTTTGGACATTTTTGCTATTGCATCGTTTTAACTGCACAAGTGTAGTGTTTACGTAGAAGGTGTGATTAAAATTATATTTATATTTTTTAAATTACAAGACAACAAACACATAGGTAGTGCCAGAAAGATGTAGTTATCACCCGCGGACTAAAAGTGTTAATGTAGCATTACTATCCATGTAGCAGCAATATAACATGTAAAATAAATATTCACGGGACAAATTATTACACTTGCTGATCTAACCCCAAAGCAAATTATTTGCTTGTGTTATAGGTGTTAGTCAACGATACTAATATATAGAAATACATATATAGAAACTGGAATATATTTAATAAACATCCAAACCCGGAAATACAAACATTTATGCTCATCACACAAATGCTTGTCCCCATCGGAGATCGAACCCGAGCCCCGTCGATTGCTTAGTCAGGGTCGCTGACCACTCGACCAACGGGGCGGTTAATTTAAAAGTTAATAGAATACGTCTTTATCTTGTTAAGTGCTAAATGCATTGACTAAATGACATCATAATTTTATCGACACGAATTTTGAGTATAATATTTATGGACACGTCATTACATTCTAAGGCCGCTTGCATCCAACTATTTAAATATTTTCAAAGCTTACCAAAAGAAGGAGATTATCATTCGACTGTATGTTTTTATCAATATTTGTTACCTCGGAAATCGATCTTTTACGAACCGATTTTGAAATATTTATTTGGTTTTTTGTTTAAGTGTAGAGAATTTAGTATACCCTGCCTCCCGTGCAGTCCAATTTTAATTTGGTGAAGATTTGATGCAAGATTTCAGAGATACGGCAAATGGGAAGTCGGTTGCTGCAGTTTAACTGCGTTGAAAATTATTTAAATCTTAGTCTTTTAAAAAGTATTAAAATAGCTTGTTGCAAGCAGATTTAAGTAAACAACCGTCAAGAATTAATTCTTACTTAGGATCCAGGACAGTCTTGAATTTTTCTAAAAGCAGATCTTTTGATAGCTCGGACATTAAAATTTGCACTCCAAAACCATTCTCCTCAATTGCAGCTGCATTAGATGGTTGGTCGCCTAATATAGGCATACCGACAATAGGAACTCCGAAATGTACTGCTTCAGTTGTACCACCAAGGCCACAGTGCGAATAAAACGCCACAACATTTGGATGGGCTGTAAATAAAATACATATAATTATTTAGAAGCAACTGTTTCAAACGTGTCACTACCTATTTTGACTATTAGATGGTAGAGTTCTGCAACGTCTCGCACGAGCTTGGTACCTCACTACCACCGTCTTATTTATTCCTGCAATATCGTCAATATTTCTCACCACTGTGTTACGGTTTGGGTAGTAAAGTAGCCGAATCATTTAAGCATTTTTTTAATCAAAAATCTCAAAATTTCTACAGGAATGGAATCATGGCATTTTTGCCGCCGTTTTGATCGATGACTTGTTGCCATCTTGCGGGTAGCACAAGATGGCAACAAGTCATCGATCAAAACGGCACATGCATATTATAAATAAAAAATATTTCCTTTGTATGGACAATACGAAAATACTTTTGCCCCGACCTTTTATATATATATATATATATATATATATATATATATATATATATATATATATATATATATATATATATATATATATGTATATATATTATAGGATAACAAACAAGACTCTCCTAAAAGAGATAACTATCTCTTATACACAAAAATAATAACTATGCCTATGATATACGATATGTTATATAATATAGGCTTAATATGTTAATCATATAAGCAACGTTACAATTTGTATAATTATATGTACTAGCGATTGCCCTGTGGTCGAAATTCGGTCATAGTCTAAAAATAAAATTTCAAGTTTAACACCAAGTTTAACTATAAAGAAAACAGTACACGCATTGATAAAAAAACCCAAAATACATAAGCAGTGTCTCAAAAACATCCTCTAAAAATGAGCGCACAATTTTAAATTTTGCACTCATTTCAAATAGAATTGCGTCGGTCGCGATAATGTCAATTTTATTACTTTTTGTACATTTCTTTGTAAAAACAACTAAATAATAAATCTTGCGCTTAAAAGGTTGAATATGCTAAAACATATATTTTTGCCATATCTGTAACTGCTTATATGAAACTGGGGATAGTTTTGAGTGTCACTTTTGTTCGGGACTGTGCATCTTGGGTTTTTTATATCAATGAGCATACATGTGTTTATATTATCATCTGTCACGTGAGTGAAGTGTGTGTAATGTATATTTTTATTAATTTAATGTGTTTCTAATGCATGTCATTTAAAAATGGAGTCCCCCCCCCCCCAAATTTAAACTGAAGTATGCCAAATTTCATATTCCAACGTTCGCGTGACTGTCGTAAAAAGGGGTACAAAGTTTTTGTTTCACGTATTAACATATAAATTGGGAACATAAAACGAGAACACAAATTTCATAAGGCTCTGAAGATTGAGTAAGGACAAGGCTCTGAAGATTGAGCCGAATAAGTGACATTGGAACTTCAAGAATCCAGATTCAAAATGCATGTATTTGAATTAGCACTTAATTGTTTTATATTGGCAAACACCTAAGTGCTGGATGATTTTCAGGATCTGATGATGGAACTGGAGGTAACCATGAGAACTCCTAAACTAAATAAGATAAACTAATCGAAATTGGATTCATTTGTTCTGTTTGGACTAACACTCTAGTGCCAGACGATTTCCAGAGTCTCAGGATGGAGCTAAAAGTACGTTATGGGAACTTAGTATAAATAAACTCAGTATAAATAAATTCCATGCAATGTTATAAATAAATAAATAAAATACAGCAACACCATCAACTTTGCTGTCGTTTGATTCGTTATTATACGTTCTGTGGAGCAGAATGGCTTCTAGTGCCTGACGATAGAGCTGGAAGATGAGTACCTGAGAACTCCTAAGCTAAACCAGGTTAACCCATCAAGTGGAGACTAATTCGATTTGTTTTGGCAAACAATTTGGTGCTGGACGATTTCTAGTATCTGATGATGGAATTGGAAGGTAGTCTTGGGAACTTGTAAATTAAACATCATAAACCTATCGAGTTTGAGAGCCTTTGTTCTGTTTTAACAAACTTCCTGGTGCTAGACGATTTTCGGGGTCTTATAATAGAGGCTGATGAAGGAGGTCGTGGGAACTTTGTAATAAAATGGAGTAAAATTTTACAAAGCGTTTGAAGCACGATGATTATCAGTGCCTGATGAAATCACTGGAAAAGTATATAAGAACTTCTAAGCAAAAACTCATTGAATTTGGTTTATTTTAACATACAATTTGGTGCTGGATAATTTTTAGGATCTGATGATGAAACTAGAAGGTGGTCATGATAATTTTTAAACAAGATAAAACCATCGACCTTAGATTTATTTATTCTGTTTTAACAAATACCCTAATACTAGATGATTTCCAGGGTCTTATAATGAAACAGGAAGAAGGTTATGGGAGCTTTGAATTAACAACTCTTCTAATTCGTTTTTTAAAGTCTTTGGAGCAGGATTGCTTCCGGTGTAAGGTGATAGGCGGAAAAAAATCTGTAAGAAATCCTAAGCTAACCCAGAAAAACCCATTGAGTGTGGGTTGCGTCGGTTTATTTTGGCTTGTTTTTTGATGCTCGATGGTTTTTTTTAATGTAATAATAGAAATTGAAGGTGGCTATGGGAACATTTAAACTAAACAAGTTAAACCCATCGAGTTAGGACTCATTTGTTCTGTTTTGAGAAATATCCTGGTGCTAGATAATTTTTATGGTCCTATGATGAAGCAGAAAGGAGGTTATGGGTACTTTGAATTTAAATTGCAACGTTATCGATTTGGCTTGTTCCAATAAGGACTTTGGAACAAAATGTCTTCCAGTTTCTGAAGATAGCACTGGAAGAAGTCCGTGAGATCTCGCAAACCATATAAGCCCATCCGGTATGGTGCTGGATGATTTTATGAATCTATTAATGTAATTGGAAGGTAGCTACTGGATCTTTTAAACTAAACGAGATGAACTCATCGCATTTAGACTTATTTGGTTTTCTTTTGGACAAATAATCTGGCGTTAGATGATTTCCAGGTTATTACAACAAAGTGAGAAGAATTTCATGGGAACGAAATAAACAAATGAATGAAAATTGAGCAGCACCATCGATTTTGGTTTCATTTGATTCGTTATTTTAAGGACTTTGGAGGACATGTTTCTAATGTCTGAGGATAGAGTTGAAAGAAGTTCATGAAAACTTTTAAGCTAATCTAGATAAACCCATCGAATGTGCGCTAATTCGGTTTCTTTTTGCAAACACTTAGGTGCCGGAGGTTTTCTAAGATATAATAATGATGAAACTGGAAGGTAGCCAGCAGGGATTGGGCTATGTTTGGCTTTTATTACTAGGAGATTCACAGGCTTTGATAATGGAACTAGAAAATGGCAATGGAACTCCTTCACCAAAAAAATAAGCCCATCGATGTGGTGTCTTTGTTATATTTTTACATACACTCTGGATCAAAATTATTTCCAGGGTTACATAGTGGAGTTGGAGACCATAAGAGCTTTGCAATAAAACAACTCAAGCTACTTGAGTAAAGAACCGTGGTAACTTTAACCTGATGCTGCGAGATTCCTTTTCGAAGATCATCAAGTCAGGATGTAACGGGGGTTTTTGAAATTTTTAATTTTATCTTGTTAAAAATACAATACCTATCTAAAAAACTACATACCTAAAATATCCTTTTGGGGCAACCATTCTTTATAATAAACGTTCTGCAAGTTTCCCGGTGGCGAAGAATCTTCCCACTTCCAGACGACCCTTTGAGGTAGTTCTGAGAGAACGCTCGATATTATATTTATCATATTTGGTGACGTTGTATTAGCTCTTATAACAGATCCAAAACTGACATATATGACGCCATGTTCAGCACCATCCATGAAATTTTCTAGATCCTGAAACACAAAAAAATACTATGCTATCATTTTCATGGCATTTAATGAAACTTCATTGTTATTCACATTTTTAGTTTGGATTCTTTTGATTTCTAGACTTCGTTATAGACGTAGGTAATAGGATCAACTTCCGAGTCTATAGTCCCGAAAATTTGTATAAAAATAATCATATAAGTATCCTGAAAAACATAACTTCTCCGGGACACACCCTTTGAGGAATAGATCAACTATCTTGCTGCTAGGCATCTAGTAAAAGGCGATAAAAAGCAAACGCGTGACACTAACATCGTGACTACAAAGTAGGAAGGGGAGTTTCATCCGGGTTTTGTTACCACCTAGACCCTGCAGAAAAATTCAAATTCGTCCCATCCAGAGATTGGTTCACTGTGGTTAAAACAAACAAAAACCTTCAGTTTTTATTATATTCGTATAGATATCAAGAAACAAATTGTATGTTTTAATATAATTTTTAATTATTCAGATTTTTAATTTCAGATTATTAATAAGTAAAAATGCTTGGAATTAATAACTCCTAATACCAATCTCATGTTATTATGTATTTAAGAAAAATGCAAATAGAAAAATGGCAAATGCAAAGAAGCCTGTTGAGTTTCTTTCACGTGCGCTTCGCTTCTCATTCACGGTCAAGTTGCGGAAGTAACTTAAAAAAATACATATTTTTGACTTCGATTTTGATTATAAAGAAAATAAATATAAATATCGCTGGATTTAATGCATAAATCGATTTAGCCCTAAAATTAGCAAATTATTTTTTCGTGTTATAGGGGTTACACGATCTCTATCATCTACACGAACACGTTGAAATAAATATAGAAATACAGAGGTAAACAGATATTACTAGTAAACAGATAATTCTTGTTCTTGTTAAGTTAGTAATCTTGTTTAGTTTAGCAATTCCCATAGCCACCTACCAGCTCCATTACCGGATCCTAAAAATCATCCAGCACCAAAGTACATGTCAAAACCAACCAAATCAGCCCACACTAGATCAGACTAGCACTAGGGTGTTTGTAAAAGCAGAACGAATGAGTCCAAACTAGATGGATTTATCTTGTTTAGTTTAGGAGTTCCCGTGATGACCTTCCAGTTCCATCATATCCTAGCAGATTGCTTGCTAGATCTAACAGCAAAATGTTAGCTAATACAAGACAATTGAGTGCTAACTCAATCAATTTACCTTGTTTAGTTTAAGAGTTCACACTTAATTTTTTTCGCATTTTGCATCGAGTACTATGCTCAGAACCTCAGCATCTTGAGAAAAAAATTATTGCAACGAAATAAACTCTTCTAAACTCCACTGTCTTAGCACTGTCTATGTGTGAGTTTCGTTAGAACTCTTTCAGCTCCATCTTGAGATTCTCGTCATCATGAGCGCTAACGAAATCTAGTGTACTTACAGCAACAAATCCGCTGATTCAAAACTAGATTGTTTCGTCAAAACGCTGCATCTAAGAGTTCCAGTTTCTACATCCAGGCTACATCATGAGATTATCTGGATGGTACCATAAGATTGCATTGCCACTGAAATTATACAAGTAAGTATGCCAAGTTTTAGTGCAAACCGACATAAAAAAGTCGCTGAGAAATGATTTGCAATATTTAGAAAATCTGTTATTTACATACTAACATTGCGAGTTAAATAGAAACTGATGATCCTCGAATGAGGATCTAGCAGCATTAGGTCAAGGTCACCATGTCATTGCAATATCATTGCAGTAACAGAATACAACATAATAATATATCGATAAAGCCTTTACAAGTTACTTAATTTCTTACATCAATTTGAAATGAGCTGATGATCTTGAAACGACTGAACAGATTCTATTGAATCATAGCTAAGAACCATCTTGCAAAATAAGGCTTTCTTTTAAAAAAAACAACCAAATCTGACCATCTGCCCGGTCCCTACGATGCCACGGACAGACACACAGATACACAGATAAAGAGACACACAGATAGACAGATATTCAGATATACAGATACACACCTGAAACTTATAACACCCTTCGTTTTTATGTCGGGGGTTAAAAAAAGTATCGGGAATTGATGATTTGTGTATGCTTCTAAATTAAATTTTTTGTTTTTTTTTTGTTAAACTGGCATAACGTCTTCCATTTTGTCACAAAGTTTGAGTTGTATCTGTTAGTAGGATTAAATACAATACTGTTTTACTTAGATCATATCTAGTGTATATTGCGAATTGGATAATGGACAAAAACATTGAATAAACTAGGGTTTGTCTTAAATTTTGCATCGCCAATGGAATTTCATGTTCGGGGTCCCTGAAAATGTTACAGCAGGCTTACGGCGAATCGACTTTATCAAAATCCCGTGCTTATGAATTATGAATGTGCAAAGCGTTCAAAAGCAGTCGCAATGTGATGGAAATTTACTTTGCTCTAGTAGGCCGTTAACGTCTTTAACTGAAAAGGTTAATAGCCTACTAGTATACATCGTAAAAGTGAAGGAAATAGTGACTGAAAATTGTTATTCAAGTTTAAGAGATATAGCCACTGAACTTTTTATGTCTCACGAATTGATTCGTACCATTTTAAATAATCACTTGGGTTGAAACGTTGCCGCTCGGCTAGTCCCAAAAACGTAAATTTTCTCTAAAACTCAATCGAATAAGAATCGCTGAGGACATGCTATAACGAGTCAATTCCGACTCAACATTCATGATGCGCATTGTTATTGGTGACGTGGTTTACGCGTTTGACGTACAAACTCCTCAACGAGCTTCGAAATGATGCCTTCCAACTGAAATGAAACCGAATGTTGATCAAAAATCAAAGTCATGTTGACTATATTTTATGACTATCACAGTTTTGTAGACTCGAAATTCTTGTTGAAAGGTCAATCGGTAAATAAAAAATATTATTTGAGCTTGATGCGGTGTATAAGAGGGCAATTTCGAGATAAAAGGCTGATTTATGGAAATAAAATGGTTGGATTTTCCACTACGATAATGCGCCTTCCCACAAGTTCATCATTGTGAACTTTTTGATATAAAATTCAACAACTACCATTGAGAAACTACATTATTCTACAGATATGGCTCCAGCCGACTTTTTCCTTTTTCCTCGAATTGCCACTTCGTGGCACCCTTTTTCATACGGTAGACGACCAAAATGAGAATTTGCAGCGAGAACTAAACTCAATTTCGGAATAAGCGTGTAAAAAAGTTTTAAAAATTAGATTATTCGTTGGCGTAAGTGTATCGTTTCTGAAGAAGCATACTTTGAAGGCGATAAAATAAATTTGGATGAATATTTAACATTTTGTGTATTATTGACTGTTTCCCGATACTTGAAAGAGTAATATTTTCTTCACACAAAGGCCTATCACTGAGCTTATCTAACCCAAGCTCTATCGATTTTATAGTCAGAGTCGCTCATCACTCGATCAAATGACCTGATAAAAAACCTTCGACCTAATCACAAAAGGCATAAATGTTAATTATAGTAATAATTATCTCAGAAAGAATGACTAAGCAGTATCAACCTAATGTATGTTGTTTAGGTGGTAGAAAAAGGCGCTTGACGATTACCGTCAAGCTCTGAAATTAAGAGAAGTTATTGAAATTACACATATATAAATCTTGCCATAAACGGTAAAACATATAGTGTTTCCCATTTTTTTTTCTTGATGCTTGATGTACAAATGCTTTAACGAACTAGTAAACCAAAAGAGTGGTCACTGAGACTTAAATTAAAAAGTGAATCTGAACCTTAGTCTAATTTTGACTAATATTATAATTGAGGGAGCGGTAATGAAATACTCCTCCTTGGGCGCGTAGTACAAAATAAGTTTTATTGCTAAGATCGAAACACAACGGTGTAATGTTCCCCCCGCCACCACCACCAATGTTCTTTAGTTCGCAATTAGCAGCAATTGCTAACTAAAGAATTATGTATCTAGATTCTAGATGGAATACTAGATAATGGAGTCTTCTAAATCTAGATGACATATTATACAGTGTACAATAATTATACTAATAATACTTATCGAGAAATACATAAAAAGAGAATAAACAAAAATATTAATCAGATATTTTATTAGATCAAAGTTGCAAATAGTCAAAATAATGAAAAAAAATATTTCTTAAGTGATAGTGAATCGTTGAGACTTTGTAATCCTCTTACGAACTGTTTAAAGAAGGATCATCTATTTTTTTAAAGGTCATCTATTTATTTTAATTTAAGATATTGATAGATTCACTTGGTGTCTGGGGTTAAGTGCTCATAAGTGTAAACGTACCTTTGGTAGTGGTTGTGTTTCTGTAACATGGTAGCCCTGAACTTCAATAATATTGGCAGGCAGTAATGAAGATCCAAATAAAATATTATTTGTATACAGAAGTAAAAATTTAATATTCCTTGCTAGGTTCTCCAAAGGTGGCAGATCTTCAAAATACCGCGCTAATATATTTTCAGTTGTCTTTTGTCTAAACGAGTAGATGAAGTTAAAATAAAAATGAAAAATTAATCTTTCTACTCTTTGGAAAAAAGTAGGCTTAGTCCCACCTTCTAAAAAATGAAATCGTACATATGAAGGATTGAAAGGTACTCCGTAACGGCTGTACTGAAATGGCATCATTGAATGGGAAGAAATACCTACGGCAGGGGCATCTAGTTTATATGCCAATCCTAATGCACAGTCAGAATTAAATTGTTCCACTATTACTACATCAAATTTAGATTTAGATATCCATAATTTTTGCACATCTTTATTTTTTAACAAAACTTCACAATTCTCTATGCCTGAGTCCACTACTAAGTTAAATGATTCTAAAATGGTTGCATATGATCGATGAATACTAGTCTGATTTGGGAAAACTAACCCAGTTAAGGTTATATCTTGATAATTTTTCAGAGGGATTTCTCTAGGAAAAAATGATATAACTGTTACATTATGACCTCTTCGGGCAAGCTCTTCTACGAACGGTTTAAATGTAATAAAATGACTTTTGCCATGATATGGAAAAACTGTTAAAATATTTAGTGATTTCACGTGAAACAAAACTTCACTAAACACGTAACAAATTGAGAATATATGTAAAATATTCATTCTTTTTGGAAGACACAGACTGAGTGTACACAAAAACGTTCACGTTGCTAGACAGTTCACTATTAATGTGATACTTAAGAATTAAAATCCGGTTTTCAAGGTTGACGTACCTACGAGCTAACCGGCCGGCCCGGCCACAGCTCGCGCGGCGCGACCGGCGACGCAAATTGCGGCGCGGCGAGCAAAAACAAATGTAGGAAACTGTATGAAGTATGCCACAGTTACCAGCGACGCGGATTGCGGCGCGGAAAAACGCGCGACCGGCCGCGCGGTGTGATGAGCGAATAAAACAAAAAAGTGTTTTTGTTTTATTCACTAGCAAGCCAGGGTTGTAATCAGAATAACACAAAATTATTACTAATGGAAATTATATATGTAGATACTATATTTTATTAAAATTTGTACTACTATTTTTAGCCTCCGACGCAAAAACGAGGGTTGTTATAAGTTTCAGAAGTGTGTCTGTGTATCTGTCCGTGCATCGTAGTGCCCTGGCGGATGGTCCGATTTAGTTGCGATTTTTTTTACTTGAAAGCCCTATTTTGCGAGATGATTCTTTTCTATGATTCAATAGAATCTGTGCAGCCGTTGAAAGCTCATCGTCTCTTTTCCACTTGATGAAAGAAATTTAGCAACTTGTAACGGCTTTATCGATGCTAAATTTTGTATTTTATTACTTCAAATATATTGCATTAACATGGTGACCTAGACCTGATGCTACAATATCTTCATTCGAAGATATCAGCTTTATTTAACTAGCAATATTTGTATGTAAATAAAAGATTTTCTAAATATTGCAAACCATATTTATCGACATCCTGTTATTTATTTGTACTGAACATTGGCAAACTTTTGTAAGTTCAATAACAATGCAATATTATGGTACTATCTAGCTAATATCATGATGTAGCCTGGATATAGGGACTAGAACTCTCAGATGTAGTTTTGACGAGGCAACCAAGTTTTGGGTCATTGGTTTTGTTGCTATAAGTACTACGTTTAATTATACTCATAATGACGAGAAATGGAACATGGAGCCGCTAGAGTGTCATTGTAACTCACAGACAGAAAGTGTTAAGATAGTAGAGTTAGGAGTAGTTCGTTGCAATAAGATATTTTTCATTATTACGAGACTCTGAAGATGGAGAACAAAATGCTTCGATAATAAACTTCTAAACTCAACAAGGTAAGTTTATTGAGTTAGCGCTCAATTGTGTTGTACTAACAAACATTTTGATGCTGGATGATTTCTAGGATCTGATGCTCATCATGGCTTAGGATTTAACGATCAAACTCGAAGTTGGTCATGGTAAGTTATAAACTAAACAACAAAAACCCATTTAGATTGGACTCAGTTCTGTTTTAACAAGTACCCTGGTTCTAAATGATTTACTGAGTCTTAAGATGAAGCAGGAAGAAGGTTATCAAAATCTTTAATTAATATTGAGCAACACCATCAATTTTGGACTCGTTTTATTTTTTATTTTAAGGAATGTGAAATAGGATAGCTTCCAGTATTTGATGATCAAGCAGAAGAAGTTCCATGTGATCTTCTAATCTTGACCAGTTAAAATCCACTGAGTGTAGGCTACTTCGATTTGTTTTGATAAACACTTAGATACTGGATGTTTTTTAAAACTGGACACTTGAAATTGGGCTGATATAGCCTTTATTGCTATTCACAAGGTTTGATAGAGTTACATGGCGGAGCTGGAGGCCTCGGAAGCTTTGCAATAAAACAGTTCAAGCTCATTGAGTAAGGAACCACAGGTTAAGGTTACATGTTAAATGTTCAAAAATAGCTAAAAAGCTATTTTCCGACCACTTTTGTCAATTTGCGACCACCACTGAACCAGTTTGCGACCACTATGAAAAATAATAATATAGAAGTAAAACAACGCTTGTTAATGTAAATAAGATATTTATTTTCTAGTTTACATACACATATATATCTTCACGCCAGATCCCTTACGGGGTAGCCAGATCCCTTACTTACGGGGTAGGCAAAGATAACCGAGTGCCATACATCACGATCCTTGCAGACTTGCCTCGCTTCTTCCACATTAATTACACTCTTCATACAAACACGCCGGTTACGGAGACTCTTGATACTACCTACGGACAGTACCAGATAATCAGAGAGTGATTATGATCTGTTAGTCTTGACTCTTGATCTTCTCCGGTACGACATGCGAATGTGGTAAGATGTACTTCAACATTCGCATTGTATGCCTATCTGTTTTGTTAACTTTTTATCTAATGTTCTTTCTACATGTCCGAACCACACATTTACATACACATGTTACATTTGCCATTTTAATTTAACATAATTTAATAAATATAATCATCGACATTAGTAATATATTCCACCGTGTTGGTCTGGTCTCCTTTCAAGAATAGACCAACTGCCGTTCTGCCAGGTAAATCGTAAAAGGCGACCGATTGGCTGTACGTGTCACTATTATCGTGCCTATTTGGTTGTAGAGTTTAGCAACGTCTCGCCCGGGTATTTGGTACCATCGCATTAGCTATTCCTGCCGCAATAATGTAATTTTTTTATATCATAAGATAGCAAACAACCAGATAGGTCTCCTAATGAAAAAAGTCAACCATTGCCTATACACAACCTAAAATGTTAATAGTGTGTTGCTATCTGGTGACGAGGTCTAAGCCCTCATGCATAACTTTACCGGCTACCTTACCATCCAAACTGGAACACCACGATGATAAGCATTAACTCTATTGCGACACGAATAGGTAAGGCGGTGGCACCGAATACTCGGGTAAGGTGTTGCGGAACTCTACCACCTAGTAGTCACGATGTTAGTGACATTATTTCTTGGCAAAAGTTAAGTAAACTTTTTGACATGCACTGACGCTATTGCCGCAGAAATAAATAAGGCGGTGGTACTAGACCCAGGCGAGACAATGCAGAATTCTACCGCCTATTTGTCATTGCAGTGTTCCGGTTTGGAAGGTAAGGTAGCCGGTAGACTTGTGCATGTGGCATTGCAAATCTGCACACGGATGGCAACGCACCATTACTATCTTTGGTGTCTATAGGCGATGGTTTGTCTTTCCATCAGGCTATCAGCTTGTTTGCTATCTTATAAAAAACAAATATTCATTGTAAACACTAATCGTTTAGACTAATAACAAGTAGTTTTTTCGTTTCACATCTGAAAATTATCTTATTTAGAAATTAACTGATAAAAACTGATCATACTAAAGGAGGGTATTCAGTACTCGATTTTAATACCGAATATGTAAAAAAGTGCTTAAATGTTGAGCTAATTATCTAATAACATGTTTATAGTTATACGGACCCCCGCGCGTAAATTTCAAAACATTTTTATTTAAATTATCCTATATAGGCACTGTCGAAGTTCATTATTTACAAACAGTGATTTGCCGAACTCGTGACTAGACTCATTAGTCATTATCCACCGCGTGGCGCTATCACCCTTTCCCGTCTTCCCCGTATTGGTACCGGGCTTCTTCCCCGTGTTGGTACCGGACTTCTTTGAAGAATACGCCAACTGCCGTCCTGCCAGATAGGTCGTAAAAGGCGAGGTAAAAGGCTGAATGTAGCCACACACATAATAGTAACTCGTATCACTACCATCGTGGCTACTAGGTGGTAGAGTTCTGCATTGTCTCGCCCGGGTCTGATACCACCGCCTTGCCTATTCCTGCCGCAATAGCGTCAGTGCTTGTCACTGTCGTGTTCCGGTTTGGAGAGTAAGGTAGCCGGTAAACTTATGCATGTGGCATTAGACCTCGCCACAAGATAGCAACGCAACATCTTTGGTGTCTATAGGCGATGGTTGACTCTTTCCATCAGGAGACCCATCTGCTTGTTTTCTATCTTATGATATAAAAAAAAGAGACCTAACTGCTTTAACTGTGACCGTATTTTCTGAATATTGCTTTACTAATTTTGTTGTGGTTGACAACTACATAATAGTTAAGCAATATTTTGATAACGTCATTTTCCTCTTCATTATACACCCCAGTACACCAGAGTAAATTTCCTTTAAGTAATCCTAAAAAACCAGTATTTTTCATTTTGTTTTTTTTTATCTTGCGGGCCTGTTGTCATCTAAAGAAAGCAATACTTTATTTATTTTAGTTTACTTTCTTTCGTACTAAATCAGGGCGGTCGCAAACTAACATCATAATTTTCGACCACGGTGGCTTTGAGACCACCTATTTTAGTGAGTGAATTAAACAAAGTTCTATCAAGAAAACTTACGATCGTTAACTGATGGGATGCATTTTTATGCTTCTACAACATCAGATTCTAAATTATACAATCATAAAAGCATAAGCTGAGATCATAACAATCAAAATATTATTTAGCTTTAAGTGTTAGAATGCGACCTCGCGCCCGCTTTCTAGCGTATTAGATATAGGCGTACTTCAGTTTGCGATCACTAGATTAAAAAAAAATATAAGCTAAAAAATACTAAGACTACAACTTTCCAACAAACATTGTTCTATAATTGAAATAATAAAGCTTCTTCTTTAAGTGTAACACATTAGTATAAGGTAAAAAAAGGTAACTTTGTTCGCCGCCCAGCGTAGTATTTTTGTTGCACTACGCGACACATAAAGACACCATTGAGTCATCACCCAAACTCAGGCACTATTTTGTAGATTTGGGTTAAGAAGTATTCGACGAATATTTAATGCTTATTATTTATTGTTTTCTCCTAAAAAATTGCTATTTTCTTTAATTAAAGAAACCTAGCCCCAAATCAAGTGGTCGCATACTAGAGGCGCTCGCGTTACCGATGCACTGACCCTATATCACTTTGTAGTCACAAGTCATGACGATAGTAAAACCACAGGTTATATATTATTTTATCAGATGAATCACTTCATACAACATTTGCTATACCTAGTAACAATCTATACTAAATTTATGAATGCGAAAGTGTGTTTGTTTGTCTGTCTTTTACGGTGAAACGGAGCGACGAATTGACGTGATTTTAAGTGGAGATTGTTGAAGGGATAGAGAGAGTTATAGGCTACTTTTTGTTTCTTTCTAACCTCAATTCCTCAATTCCCTAAAATGAATTAACGCAAGCGAAGCAGCGGGCAAAAGCTAGTAAGTTCTAAAGTAAATATGCGCGAGCGAAGCCGAGGTACACTTCGCAGAAGTTTAATTGATTTACATTATTGTGAAATTTTTACCCTTTTTTACGTTCTAGTTTTACGTATAGCGTATATTTACGTGAAATTTTATAAAGAACAAATCGTATTAGAATACCTAATGTCTATTAGACGCATGTTTTCTGAGAAATTTGCAAAAGACTAAAAAATGACCTGATTATATATATTCTTATAAATAAAATTTTAAGTCAAGATTTTAGGTTATACGTATTGTTTAAGATAGTAAAATTACAGTTACAATATTTACTAAAATGGGTAAATATATTCAAAACTGATCTTCTGACTGACTGACTTCCAGGTTATAATTATTAAACAAACTGCTGCTCACAACACGCTCAGATGAGACTGTGCAAAAACACCCTCTTTCTGTGAATAAATGTGACGGGTTTAGTGAACCTGGTTCCCGAATAAAAACACAAAATAACTTCAAAACTAGAAACATTATAATGTACAGTGATGAAATTGGTAAGAATATGGGACAAATATTAACTAGGCAATCACCCGTATTCAGCTTTTGTATACCTAATGCTAATTTTTCACAAATAATAGAAAAGGTTATTTTAAACAAGCACAGTAAAAACACTGTATAAATCATTTCTATAGGAATAAGAAACAATACTAAATTACACTGTTTAAAGAAGTATTTTGATCAGCTATTCTTCTTGGTAGTTGAAAAAATTTATTTATTCGCATTGACTTATAATAACAGTTTACCACAGAATGAAAATAAAATTAGATATAAACGTAATATAAAATTGCAAACAATATCATTGTATTAAGTACTCTTTGACTAAAGATATTAATTATCTTTTTTATTATTTTAAAAGACAAACGGCAAGCTCGCTATATTTTCATAAATTTAATACAGCCAAGTAGGGTCACTGCGTCGGTAACGCGACCGGCTCTAGTATGCGACCACTTGAGGTGCTAGGTTTCTTCAATTAAAGATAATAGCAATTTTTCATGAGAAAACAATGACCAGTAAGCATTAAATATTCATTGAACACTTATGTAACAAGAAAATCATAAATTTAAACCTATCTGCTTAACCCAAATCTAGAAAATAGTGCCTGAGTTCAGGTGATGACTCAATGGTGTGTTTATGTGTCGCGTATTGCAACAAAAATACCACGCCAGACGGCGAACAAAGTTATCTTTTGTTACCTTATACTAATGTTACACTCAAACAAGAAGCGTTATTATTTCAATTATAGAACAATGTTTGTTGGAAAGTTGTGGTGATATCATTTTTTTAGCTTATATTTTTAAGCTATTGCATAGCTTCTATCGCGGGCCTTGAGCGTGGAAACCGAATCCAGAAATTCCGTAACGAAAAAAACCTAACACCCCCCACTCCGACCGGCATCCATTCCATCTATCGATAAATAGCAGAACTTTTAATGACTTTTTGAAATATCACGCTTGTCTCTTTAGTTCAGCAACCCGCCTTTAGGTGGCATTGGTTGTATTGGAAAACTACCGTAATCATATATATAATTGTAATTGCATAAGTTGATAAAAAATGCTATGCAATAGCATTACCGCGGCAGTCTCCGAGTGCCACACGTCTTTTTTTTTTAATCCAGTGGTCGCAAACTGAAGTACGTATATATCTAATACGTTAGAAAGCGACCATGTGGTCGCATTCTGACACTTAAAGCTATGTAACATGTTGCTTATTATGATCTCAATGATGCTTTTATGATTGTATAATTCAGAATCTGATGTTGTAGAAGCATAAAGATACATCCCATCAGTTTACGACCACACGTTTTCTTAATAGAACCTTTTTAATTCACTTACTAAAATAGGTGGTCGCGAACCAACTCTGGTCGAAAATTATGATGTTAGTTTGCGACCGCCCTGATTTAGTACGAAAGAAAGTAAACTAAAATAAGTAAATAAATAAAATATTGCTTTTTTTAGACGACGGCAGCCCTGCAAGATAAAAAAAAAAACACAAAATGAAAAATACCAGTTTTTTAGGATTACTTTAGGAAAGTTTACTCGGGTGTATAATGGGGAGGAAAATGACGTTATCAAAATATTGCTTAACTATTATGTAGTAGTCAACCACAACAAAATTAGTAGAGTAATATTCAGAAAATGCGGTCACCGCGCGGGTAATAGCGCCGTTATCATCCGCTCGGTGACTAATGAGTCTAGTCACGGGTTCGGAAAATCACTGTTTGTAAATAATGAACTTCGATAGTGCCTATAAAGGATAATTTGAAGAAAAATGTTTTGATATCTACGCGTGGGCGTCCGTATGAGTAAAAACATGTTATTGGATTATTAGCTCAATATTTAAGTACCTAATTGTTTTACATATTTGGTATTAAAATCGAGTACTGAACACCCTCCTTTAATGTGGACAGTTTTTATCAGTCAATTTTTATATAAGATAATTTCTATATAAAATAATTTACAGATGTGAAACGAAAAAAAACTACTTTGTGTTAATAGTACATTACAAACACTTGTACTGTTATACTAACATTCAGTGTTCAAAGTATAAAAAAACTACTTGTTATTAGTCTAGATGATTAGTGTTTAAAATGAATATTTGTTTTTTATTTTATAAGATGGCAAACAAGCTGACGGCTCTTCTGATGGAACGACTAGGTGGTAGATTTCTGCATTGTCTCGCCCGGATCTGGGACCGCTGCCTTATTTATTCCTGCCGCAATAGCGTAAGTGCTTGTCAAAAACTTTACTTAACTCTTGACAAGAAATAATTTCACTACCATCGTGATTACTAGGTGGTTCCGCAACACCTCGCCCTGGTATTTGGTACCACCGCCTTACGTATTCGTGCCGCAATAGAGTCCATGCTTGTCATTGTCGTGATCCGGTTTGGATTGTAAGGTAGCTGGTAAACTTATGCATGTGGCCTTAGACCTCGTCAATACACAGAAACGCACCATTAACATCTTTGGTGTTTATAGGTAATGGTTGTCTCTTTCCATCAGGAGACCCATATGCTTGTTTGCTATCTTATGATATAGAAAATTGACATTATTGCGGTAGGAATAGCTACTGCGATGGTAGCAAATACCCGGACGAGACGTTGCGGAACTCTACTACCAAGTAGTCACGATGGTAGTGACACGTGCAGCCAATCGGTCACCTTTTACGACTTATCTGGCAAACTGGCAGTTGGTATTCTTGAAAGGGACCGGACCAACACGGAGGAATATATTTTACCTATTACTTTTGTCCATGATTATTGCTGTTAAATTATGTTAAATTAAATTGGTAAGTATAACGTGTGTATGTAAAATGTGTGGTTTGGACATGTAGAAAGAATAGTAGATGAAAAGTTAACAAAACAGATGGGTATACAACTTACACATTCGCATATCGTACCGGGACAGATCAAGAGTCAAGACTGGCAGATCATGATCAGATATATCGAGGACTGTCCGAAGGTGTCTATAGTGTCAAGAGTCTTCGTAACCGGCGTATTTGTATAAAGAGTGTAATGAATGTGGAAGAAACGAAGCAAGTCTGCAAGGATCGTGATGTATGGCACTCGGTTCTCTGTGCCTACTCCGCAAGGAATCTGGCGTGAAGATATGTATGTGTACGTAAACTAAAAAATAAATATTTTATTTTAATTAACAAGCTTTGCTTTATTTCTATATTATTATTTTTCATAGTGGTCGCATACTGGTTCAGTGGTGGTCGCAAACTGACAAAAGTGGTCGTAAACTAGCGTTTTGACTAATTTTGAACATTTTGAATATGTTTTCAAAATTTATTAATGGAGTGAATTGTTTTATTACATATTCCATAACTTGACTATATGTACGACTAATTTATATAAAAAAATATTTATGTTATGTATAGATATCATATATTTTGACGTATTCAAAGTGAGCAACTCAACTAAGTGGTCGCCAACTGGCACAGTGACCCTACTTGCCTAACACAACTGCTTTTATTGAGCAGTCAAGTAATCCAAGTGAAATATTTTTAACTGTGGAATGTGCTGTTCCACAACTTAATTTATATAATTTAATTTAGTAATTAAGACAATAGAGTCAACCTCTAGCAATAATTTAACTACTAAATGTACTGTAAATATATTGTCAGTGACGTTATAATAGATACCCTGAGTATTATCTATAAGAAGAATGAAAAAGAATTACCATTACATTACATTACAAGGTACTGTAAGAAAAAGCTTTTACTTGTCAGTTAAACCTGGTATATCAGGATATTCAAGGACTGAATGATAAAGAATTAGAATTGGAGCTTTTCATGAACTATAATAATATTGATATTTTATGGATTACAGAACATTGGCTAAAAAGCTGGTGGCTTTTTTAGCCATGGTCATGTTCAGCTGCAATAATCACCAGGTTGCCAGCTCATTCAGTAGACAATATGATACAAAGTGGCTCGATGTTTATAGTTAGTAAAACAATAAACAGCGTAATGGGCTGTCGCCCATCTGATGAGTACATGAAGTACGAAACGCTTTGTCATATGCTAACGTGTTGAGTTTCGGCTTACGCCTAAACCAGCACAGGGGCTGGATGACCTATTGGTCTCTGGTTTCCCTCTTAGCTGACAAATCCCATACAACTTAGTCCGGCCTTAGCCGTGTCAAGCTGTAATGGCGATGCCGTAATGGCATTTCACTGTTTCGTCTTCTTTTCGACTCTTCAGGTGCGATGAGATCGCACGACAGTGTAGCTACTCTCACATGAGAGAAGCAATGCATAAACACTGTCGTGCGTTTCGTACTTCATGTACTCATCAGATGGGCGACAGCCCATTACGCTGTGTATGTTATGCTTATCCGCATAGGATACAAGTGAGAATGGACCCCGTCAGGGGAGGACCATCCACTCTTGAGTCTATTGGAGCAACGCTCGCTAGACCAAGGGCCACTTCAGTGGTTAGGATTGGAACCCGTTCCATTCTACACAGCTACTCTCACAAGAGAGAAGCAATGCATAAAACAATAAAATTTAAGGGACGTAAAGACATAGTGAGCCTTTCTGTTGAACGAAGTGTTGAGATTGCTTTTATTGAGTTTGAGCAATATATTGTTATCGGTGTATACAAGCCCCTTTGTTTATCTTATGATGATATAAACAAGATGGAGGATGTTATACTTAAAGACCCCAAATCAAAGATTACTAATATTGTTGTTTATTTATTTATTTAATTTAATAGTTTATTGTAACACAAAAGTTAATAATATAACAATTACAAACAAAAGAAAAATCGTACGAAAGGTAAACTTATCTCTACAGTACAAAGATTTCTATCAGCCTACCCAGTTTATGAAGCTATTACGTAGAATCAGCAGACATTGTGCACAAAACTAAAAGTAAATCACAACATACAAAATTTTAAAACACGATAGTTAAAACACGTATAGATTTCCCTATAGTATATATATATAGTTAAAATAATATAGTATATATAGTTAAAATATTACTTACTTGTATCCTATGCGGATGAATTACAAACTATGACTAATAAATTAAATAACTAGAAATAACCAAAACTTTTTAATATAAATATTTTAGACAAATCTTCGTTAACATACATGTAAATTAAAAATTTCTTAATCTTTTTAAATCGTTTAATCTGCACGACGTTTTCTCTGATGAGCCTACAAGGATAACTGCCACTAGTGATACTTGTACAGATAATATATTTACAAATATAGCTCCCACTAGTAGTTCAATTATAAATGTAGGTACTAAATTCAGACCATAGTGGCCAATTAGTAACTTAACTGAAAAGTTGCCAAAGTATCAAGATAACCCAAATGATTTATACGGTTCTTTGTTCAATTTAATTGACACAGAATATTGTTGGATATTTACCATTGACGTGTATAATATTATACACGTCAATGATATTTACTCTAAAATATTATCGTTAAGTAATCAAAGAGGTTTTAGTGAATAAGCAACAGTGGGAATTTTTAAAAGTAAAAAACACTTATTTGACATACATTATGAAAAATCTCATATCCACAGCGTGGAATTTTAAGAATATATAAAAATATATTCCAAAATTTTTAAAAGGGTCTGTTATACTGCAAAATACCTTCACATAAAAATATTATTAATCAATCCACAAACAAAATAAAAGCTACTTAGAATACTATTAATCGTGAAACTAACAAAACCAAAAATTTTAATGATGTTTTCCAACTTCAGGCTGTTAGAGTCAACATAGAGAGAGAGATTTAGAGACTGCAACAGAGTTTGAAAATTTTTCTCCAATGCTACTTTAATGCTACTTTAACAAATCAAAACCTCAATTACTATTTATTTATTTACTTCAGAGATGATTCAGCAGTACTAACTGGTGTACCTACTGCTGAATCATTACTGAAGTAATGTGTGACCAAGTGCAACAAAACTTTTAAATTTTCTTTATTTGATACTAAAGATATCTTAAATGCCTTTCAAACCTTGGAACCTTAGAAAACCTCAGATTTATAGGGACATTGAGTTAGAATCATTGCTTTAGCAATAAATGTTATTGCACCATATTTAGATGTAATATTTAATTGTTCTGTAACACATGATGTATTTCCTGTACTTGAGGAAATTGAGCAAAGTTATTCCAATTTTCAAGTCTGCCTCTAAATGTGATCCTCCAGTTTTCTGCCTATCTCGGTTTTGTCAACCCTAAGTATAATATTTGAGAAAATTATATTAAACCAAATGCTAACAAATTTAGACATTTTGATAAATTTAGATTATTTTACAATAAAAAATTCGGTTATACGAAGGTCGCTAAACCATAGATGCTGGTGTTGAATTACTAAAAAACGTTCATGAAGCCTGGGAGGATTCGCACCATGCACTTGGAATGTTCTTTGATATGTCTAAGGCATTTGACTGTATCGATCATAACATCTTAATCAGGAAGTTATACCACTATGGAGTTCGAAATAAGGCTCTCGATTTTCTGATTTCTTACTTAAATGAAAGAATCAGAGGGTTAACATTAATGGAAAAAGGTCCGCTGGTGCTGCTGTAACCATGGGTGTCCCGCAGGGCTTCATACTTGGTTCATTCTTGTTTCTAATTTACACAAATGACTTGCCTTACTACGTAGAGGATACGCATGGAATCGTACTGTTTGCGGATAACACTTCACTTTTATTCAAAGTGAAAAGACGAATTGGTAAGTATGACGAAGTAAATAATGCGATTTCAAGAGTTGTACACTAGTTCAGTACAAACAATCTTTTATTAAATGGTAACAAAACTAAGTATGGTAAATTTTCATTGCCCAATGTAAGGCATGTAGATACCAGTGTACAAACTGGATGGAAACAACCTGGGTCTTAGACAGGAAATTATAATTGGGATCACAATCAATAATTTAGCAAAAAGACTTGATGTACGTTCGTAAAAATATTTGCTTGTTTCAAAAAACCCACTAATTACAAGGAACAAAAACAATCTTGTTGTGCATGCATCTTGTCTCCACAGAATAAGTAACTCTTTTATGGGTCAATGTACACACTTTAACAATAAACTTCCCGAAACTATAAGAGATCTACCAATCAATAAATTTAAAAAATGTATTAAAGCAAAACTGTGTAACAAATTTAAAGGAAGTTTTATTGTTTAAGCTATGGTCAATGTCGACCACAAACGATCGCTAGTTTAAAATAAATTAATGATAAATTCCATTATATAACACATTTATGTTACACAATAATCATATATTATGTTAACAATAACATAACTATGTTATTGTTAACAGTAATGTGTTTATAAAGTTTTATCACGAAATAATATGATAACACTTCACAAACGATAAGTTATATGCATAATATTATCCATATTCATGTGCAAAAAATATCAAATTATAAGGTAAGTACTCGTACCTTATATATATATAAAATATACCAAGTCACCAATAGTAAGTACCGTCAATAGGATTTAACAAAAAACTAAAGGCTCCTAGCGTGATTTTTTCTCAACAAAATGAAACCTAATCGGAACAGTAGTATATAGAATGCCGCTATCGTTATTGTCTCATAAATTGCGGAATATTGGAACGTTCGTCGTAAATGGCACAAAATTCAAGCAAAACTATTATAATGGCCTGTTGGTCGCTAGCCGAATTGTCACATAAATTTCAAGCAGATTTGTTGGGTTAGTGTTGGTCTGGGCCCCCTTTGAAGAATAGAATAAATGCGTTCTCCTGGACACGTCGTAAAAAGCGACCATTTGGCTATACGTTTCACTACCATTGTGACTACTAGGTGGTAGATTTCCGCAACCTCTCGCCCGCGTACTTGGTACCACCACCCTACCTATTCCTGCCGCAATAGCGTTACTGCTTGTCATTGTCGTATTCCAGTTTGGAGGGTAAGGTAACCGGCAAACTTACGCATGCGGAATTACCATCCTGTCATACGGACGGCAACGCACCATTAACATCTTTGGTGTCTATAAGCGATGGTTTCTCTTTCCATCAGAAAAGCCATCTGCTTGTTTGCTATCTTATGCTATTAAAACAGGTACATTGCTCAAAATTCAATCACAATAGTGGTAAGTTGATTGTTACTCGACACATCACATAAATTTGAAGTAGGTTTGTACAGTTGCGTGAAGGTACCGCACCTAAAAAAGGAAGCCCCGTGCAGCACTCCGTTTGAAAAATGTTCCGTTGACTGTGACTTTATCTGATTTGTTGCATAAATGGTTAGTTGATTATGACTTTGTACTTTACTTCAGTTGCTACACAAATATGCACATGTTCGTTATGTTGATTGTAGGTTCGATACGGAAAATTACCTCGATTTTCTAAACATAAACTCTTTACTGTTTTACAAATATTTAAATTATTTACAAAAATTTTAGAAACATTACAATAGTTTATGTTTAGAAAATCAATAATTTGCAGTTTCACCAAGTGCCGACGATGAAAAGTATAAAAGAAAATTACCTCTATTATATGATTTATTGAAAATTGCTTGTGGGTCAGCTACAGGTAAAAGTCAGTGGAAAATAAAATCTGCTTTCCCGCCAGGTATCTTAAATTAGACTAGCAAAGGCTTAATATGTCATCATAAGTGCAACATTTTGAAGTTTTGTGAGGACTCATCTCAAGTTACAGCTACCTTACATATCCTAATCATAATAATATTAGTGCTTGACGCTATCGTGTTTGCCATACGAAATTTTACCTACCACATAACTATGTAATTAACTGGCTCACAAACTTTCGGATAGAGATTTAAAAACCAAACACTCGAATAGCAACGAAATATTAAGGGACTAGTTATGGAAAGCACCCGAGTCGCGTGCTCAATTCGCAACTGCTTACGCTAGTTGTAAATTGAGCACGCGTTTTTTTTAAAGGAGTACGCCCAGCGCCCACTTTTAAGTGCTAATTTTTGTTAGAGTCAAGTGTCCCCCCTCTCTGCAGGCTAAATGGTTGGTTTTGGGGGTGGGAAAAAAATTATGGTAGGTAGTAGTAAATATAATGAACTTAAAAGGAAAACTATCACAACAATAGAATCTATCATGGCTTAGAAGGTTTTACAAATTTTTGAGTAATAGTCGACCAACTTATAAAATGTACTTAGAGAATAGTTTTTCTAGGCGATGAACCTGTGATACGGATATATATTTGTCATTGACGTTGAATAACTTAAATGTTCATAGTATGAAACTATAAAAACCCTCTTCTTAGTCCGCATTATTTTCATGGGCAACTTCGGAACCCTAAATTGCGCGTGGCCTGACACGCACTTTACCAATTTTTGATATCGCCTAAAGGCAGCGTCAGACGTTCCAATGAAAAATGTCACTTTATGCTACTGTGACCGTATTAATTTGTCGTAAACAACGTGCAAAGTTTAACGGTTCTTTAACTATAGCAACAAATATACACTTCCGATAAGAAATATTAATATGTTTTAGACATATCATTAATATTCATTTCCATACCTATATCATTTTATTTTTTGCAATATGATTTACTGAACAACAATTTCATGATAATATGGACTGTCTCCCTCCAACAAGAGAGGTGCACAAAGTTTGCCTTTAGGCTCTCTTTTTCATGCACTTCTTAAGTATAAGTTGTTTTTTATGAGCTCATGTTTCCATGTCATCTTTTCCCTAAAAACGAAGACTAAAAATAATACAAACACTTTCGTCATTCTGCTGTCTTGTTTTTTAATATTTTTAATCTCCCGGGACCTCCTTTTCTTTTGTTACTATTGTGCAAATTATTTAAGGTGGTCTAACTAGTTCCAAGAAGAGGATCGTTCTCCACTTCCACCGTTCCGTTCTACGATCACGGTCAACCTGATGTAAGTATATCAGGTTGACCGTGACGTGACAAACAGTCCCATAGTACATGATCCTA
This sequence comes from Apodemia mormo, assembly GCA_036924255.1. Classification (NCBI taxonomy): domain Eukaryota; kingdom Metazoa; phylum Arthropoda; class Insecta; order Lepidoptera; family Riodinidae; genus Apodemia; species Apodemia mormo. The sequence goes on along the minus strand of JAUPFN010000016.1, from coordinate 16,761,138 downwards.
TATTCATCAATACCGTTGCCTTGACATGGACATCGAATTTTGTATTTAACTAACAATTGCGTCAAGTAATTTATCGTAAAACTTGACATAATTGCTAAAAAAATCGATTACTCTTGGCCAACTTTAATTATGAAACCAACAAATTGCAATTAACGTAATTTATACGAAATAAAAGAGAAAACTTTATGCAAAACTACTTTTTGTGTTTACTAAAAAAAATTTTTCATATAATTTGGAAGCTAACAAGCAGATGGGTCTCCTGATGGAAAGAAAATCCATCGCCTATAGAAACCAAACATGTTAATGATGTCATGCTATCTACGTCTACCGGCTCCTTCACCCTCTAACACGATTGTGACAAGCATTGACATTATGATATTTTGATCGCATTGTTTTGTGATGTAATTTAAAAAAACAGATTTAGGATTTGTTTGGATGTCCTGTAAGATATTGCTTCTTGCCAAATTTCATAATTCTAGTTCAACGGGAAATACCCTTTGGGTTTTGATTCCCTTTTGAAATCGGCAAAAATCGCAAAAAAGGGTCTTAATAGACGGACAACAAAGTGATTCTATAAGGGTTCCGTTTTTTCCTTATGAAGTACAGAACCCTAAAAACATGATATTATTATCGAGACGGTGTTATCCACTATACCACAAGGCTACTAGCTCGACCCAGAAAAATGTTCCTTTTCGTTCGATCATGTCGATTGTAACGCCCCTAGCTTTTATTTATTAGTTCACAGAAGATCAATATTTCAATCAATAATTTTACTAGATTTTAACTTACCTTTGGTAATGGTTGCACTTTTGTTATATGGTGACCATGAACTTCAATAACATTAGCAGGCAGTAAAAAAGATCCAAATAAAATATTATTCGTATTCAGCAGTAGCATTTTGATATCTCTTGCAAGTTCTTCTAAAGGCGGAATATCATCAAAATATTCCTCTAAAATTTTCTGAGTAGCTTTTTGTCCAAGCGAGTAACGATAATTAAAATAAGCGTGAAAAATTAATCTTTCTATTCTTTCAAAAATTGAAGGTTCAGTACCGCCTTCTAGGAATTGAAATCGCATATAAGAAGGATTGTAAGGTATACCAAAACGATTGTATAACCAAGGCATCAATGAACAAGCAGTTATGCCAATTACGGGGGCTCCCAGTTTAAATGCCAATCCTAACGCACAATCACTATGAAATTGTTCAACAACTATCACATCGTATTTAAGATTAGATTTCCACAAATATTGTACTTCTTTGTTCTCTAATAAAATTTCACAACTTTTAACTCCCCAATCTACAACAAGATTTAATATATCTAAAATCGATGAATATGTTAATCTTTCAACAGCAAGCTCATTCACCAAAATGTCTAGGGTCTCATTCATTAAGCTTATATCTTTATAATTTTCCAATGATTCCTCTCTGGGAAAAAATGAAATAACTGTCAGATTATGTCCTCTGCGGGCTAATTCCTCCACGTATGGCTTATATGTAATAAAGTGACTTTTTCCATTATGAGGCAAAACTGTCAAAATATTCAATGATTCTATTTGAAGAACTATTCCACTGAACATTAAATAAAAATAAAAGATATTATATAACATTTTTAATCACAGTGAACTATCATTAAAAACAATCAGGTACCATAAGATGCACTTCAAATTCTACAATGATTATACCTACGTCTAGTAACAAACATATACAATATTGTAGTAGCAAATACCTCATTGTCATGAACTCAAGGTTTCTCTCATTGTCATTATTGTAAATGTTACGGCCCGGCCACAGCTTGCGCGGCGCGACCGGCGACGCGAATTGCGGCGCGGCGAGCGGTAACAAATGTAGGAAACTGTATGAAGTATGCCACAGCTACCGGCGACGCGAATTGCGGCGCGGAAAAACGCGCGACCTGCCGCGCGGTGTGATGAGCGAATAAAACAAAAGAGGACTTTTGTTTTATTCACTTGTAAGCCAGGGTTGGAATTAGAATAACACAAAATTATTACCAACGGAAATTATATAGATACTTACTTTATTTTATTAAAATTTTTACTACTATTTTTAGCGTCCGACGCAAAAACGAAGGTTGTTGTAAGTTTCAGAGGTGTGTCTGTATATCTGTCTGTGCATCGTAGTGCCCTGGCGGATAGTCCGATTTAGTTGCGATTTTTTTTACTTGAAAGCCCTATTTTGCGAGATGGTTCTTTGCTATGATTCAATAGAATCTGTGCAGCCGTTGAAAGCTCACCGTCTCTTTTCCACTTGATGAAAGGAATTTAGCAACTTGTAAAGGATTTATCGATGCTAAATTTTGTATTTTATTACTTCAATTATATTGCAATGACATGGTGACCTAGACCTGATGCTACAATATCTTCATTCGAAGATATCAGCTTTTATTTAACTAGCAATGTTTGTATGTAAATAAAAGATTTTCTAAATATTGCAAACCATATTTATCGACTTCCTGATATTTATTTGTACCGAAACTTGGCAAACTTTGGTAATTTTAATGACAATGCAATATTATGGTACTATCCAGTTAATATCATGATGTAGCCTGGGTATAGGGACTAGAACTCTCAGATGTAGAGTTTTCACGAGGCAACTAAGTTTTGGGTCATTTGTTTTGTTGCTATAAGTACTAAGTTTAATTAGTACTCATAATGACGAGAAATGGAACATGGAGCCGCTAGAGTGTTATTGTAAATATAAAGTGTTAAGATAGTAGAGTTTGGAGTCGTTCGTC